>JAJONR010002920.1:0-77576 GCA_029582245.1 Solanum etuberosum
AATAAGAATTTGAAATTGGAAACATTTTTTAAAACAAACTTTAAATTTTTTTTGTTGGGGGTGGGGGGTGGGGAGGGGGTAAAAATATAAAAAATTGAGGTTGAAAATATTTTTAAAAAACAAACTTAAAATTCTTTTTTTTGGAGGGGGTGGGATGCTGGTTGGGGGCTGATGGGGGGGGGTTCGAGGGTAAGGGTGGGGTGGAATGAAAAAATAAAATTTGCAAATTGGAAATATTTTTTAAAAACAAACTATAAATTATTATTTTTTGGGGGGAGGGGCGTAGGGGGTAGGGGGTGAGGGTGGGTGAAAAAATAAAAACTTGAAGTTGAAAATAATTTTAAAAAATAATCTATAAATTTATTTTTTAAACAAAAAAAATTGTAATTTGAAGCTGGGGGAGAGTTTTGGAAAATGTTTTCCTTAATTTTTTAAGAGAAGTCATTTTCCTTAAATTTGAGGAAAATGAGTTGATTTGGAAAATATTTTTCAAAACATTTAATCCAACCAAACATGGAAAAAATGGAATCCTTCCTACCAAACATACCCTATAAGTTAATCAGAGTTGTTATTAAGTGTTGATGAATTAATATATCACCGAATAAGACATATCGTATCCAACTCGTAAAGTTAGACTGAAATAAATTCAATTGAATAGCATGAAATAAGATTTTCAACTGAAAATTTGAGACATGTTCTGAAACTGAATATTGAAACATGACATCTGAATAACTGAGAATAGAAACAAAAAAAACACAAATTAGTATGCAAGTTCCTTTAAAACACTTTCATCATATAACAATGTAAGATTGTGCCTGTGACTTGATTGAAAGTATGTTTGATACTATAAATCTGAGAAATCATTATATCTATTACTATATACATAATCATATTTGTTTAAACGGTAAGAATATACATATATAATATTTAAGTGGGGAGTTTCTTATGATCGACATACACCATGTGAGTTCATGATGCACCAACTTACAATCCAATTGCAGAGGGATGCCCTATACTTTTTCAGAGTATATAACTAGTTTGTCTAATATGGATCCACTAACTGAACTCATGTGAAAAAGGAGTTGATCAACAAAGTAGTATACCCAAATCCTACGGTGACACATAGTTATGGGACTTAAATTTTCTAAACACTTGTTCTCTCAGTGCTAAATAATCCTCCTAAATTAATCTATATATGCTCATATATATCACAAAAATTATATTTTAAATCATATTTTGAATAAAGGACTAGCTTAATAAAAAGAAAAGTGGTAGTGAAATTAGTTGTCTATTTCCGATCAGCTCAAGTCTGTAAAATTGTACTGTTGGAGAGACAATGCTCATAACTATCTGAAACATACTAATGCTCTTAGTTTTCATGATAAAATATAATTCTCTTTTGAAAATCATATTCATTTGTAGTGAAAAGTTGTAAACATTCAGAATGAGCCTTTCAAGTGACTAAACTTTCTTTGAAATATAATCTTTAAAATGAGTATAAAAAAATTTCATGAAAATATATTGTCTTGAACTCTTTCTTAAAATAATGCATTGAAGGTTAAAATAAGAATCTTGTCTTGAAATATTTCTTGAAAATCTGAAACATACATCTTTCATGGAAACAATGCATATGAAATACTATGACAAGGTTTTCAAATAATTTTGAGCAAAAGAGGGTTCATGTGGTATGAGAAGCATGGACCATGAATCAAAGATCATTAATGATATGTAGTAACATAATATTAATAATGAAAATCAAGAATCAATGATATGAGATAGAGGGAATATGCAAACATAGATTTTGGGGAAAAAATCCTAGCTTTGATCTTACTGATTGAAATTATAGATGTAGGGCATGAGGGAGAACTATGTTTCTCACTATGATAGTCTTACATACCTTAAACTCTCCACAAATCTTAACGAAGAATCCTAACTTGATAAGCAATGATCAAGAAATCTTTTTTTGAGATACTTGAATTCACTTATTGAAAAACCTATGTTTTGATGGTAGATTCTTGCTTAGGATACATAATTATATGATAGAATCACTATAAAATTATGAGAGTATGTTGACCATGATTTGGAAGAAGTAATTCTTGATGGACTTCCTCAAAAATTAAGTCTTTAACCCTGGATTGAGTTCTTGATTTCAATTGAGATAGGACAAGGATTTGATGTTAGAATCTTGTAGAAATTCTAGGATTTATGTTTTAAGATATTGGATAATGCTTACCTAGACTTATTAGGGTAGAAGTGAGCTTTTGGGGGATGTTCGGGGCGACCAAGGAGTGAAAAGTGATGAAAGAAACTCAAAATAACGTTTTTATAAAATCTGAAAAAATTGATATATAACTGATATACATTAATATATGTGTCGTATACAATGATATACGGGTCGTACATTGACACCACGAGTGGTGGTCTGACTCGTGGTTTCCTGGGTTGATTTTTGGGACTCTATGAATTTTTCCACGGGTCAAAATATAACTCGTGGTCATACTTTGACTTGTAATGCCTGGAATTGAAATTTTCAGACTAGAGCATCATTGGTAAAACAATCATAACTTTTTACTCCAGGCTCGGATTAACGAGCGACTGGCGGTATTGAAAATAAGTCTAAAATAACTTTAATTTAATGGGTAATGAGATACAACTATTCATATTCTATATGCTCATTTGAAGTTGACTCTGGCAATATCTTATGCAAAACGTAATCGGTAGAGAATCTTTGAACTCGACTTAGTGCTAGAGATTCCTTATGACCCTAATTCACATCCAATACACTTATTACAATTAGAAATTAATCTTATAACCTATGTACCATTAGGAAATCATCTGATACGAGTCTATACGCATACAAAGAATTATTTGGGTCTTAACTCAAAAGGTTTTGGGTGTTATAGAAGTGTATTTTGGCGTTATAAAAAATGGTGTTGTTGCCGGAAAATATGGTTTAGAAATTATATTTAGTATTTAATTTTACTTCTAGTCCTTATTTATTTATTTATTTATTTATTTTAATTTTTTTAATTTTACTACTCTTCTTGAGATGACATTTTAAAAAGTGTGGGTGATAGGTGTTCTTGTTCTAATATTTTTTGTATTTTTGATAGTATGGGACCTTGAAGAAAATTATTAAATCTATTTGAGGGTCTCCATGAAAGCATGAAACTTGTGATAATACACCTCATAGAAACAAGAATTGAGCTTATTCATGAAGTTGAGATGTTTGGTTTGGATATGCACTACTTAAATTATGAGTTGAGTGCAAAGGTTGATTCGTTTGACGCCCAACCAAAGTAATCATCTTTTCCATAGCTTCATCCCTTTCTTCTCATATCATTAGTCATATTTTTGGAGGCCACACCCAAAGTCATCTTCGTGTCTCTTGAATGTCATGCCCGGTTAGTCTTAGTCATGAGGTTAGTGTTAGTTATACGGTCTAGCAAGGCTTTGCTAAGTCCACATTTATGATCCATAAGAGAATCACCCAGAAAATTATTTGCCTTTGACTAGTTGATAAATTTTAATGAACGATAGAAATTTTGCAACAAGACTCCGTCGGGAAATTTATGATTCGTACACATGACTAATTTCTTTTTGAATCTCAACTACACTTCATGTAGTGGTTCTCCCGTTATTTATCAAAAGTTGGTGATCATGTCATGCAATTGTAATATTCTAGAAGGTGGAAAGACACGATTAAGGAATGTTTCAGTCAACTCATTCCAAGAAGTAATGGACCCTTGAGTCAATTCTTCTAGACACACTGTTGTTTCTCTTGTGAGGGAAAAGGAAAATAACCTCAGCCTAACAAACTCTTGGCTAGTATTTGTATTGTTAAACAACTAACATATCTCCACAAAATTTCTTATATGTCATTGGCATCTTCGTTGACAAGCCCGGAAAATAAACTTTCCATTTGAAGGAGATGAAACATGGTGCTTGTCACGTGAAACAATGCATTTCCTACCATTTGGGGTACACCAATGGCACCATCCATCCCATGGACAATTGACTTATCTTTCTTGTACATAAATTCTTCTACACTAGCATTCTTGCTAGTGTGCCTTATTGCACAACCTGCTCAACCAACACAAATAATAAGACAAAGTAAAAGAAAAACAAGATGCAAACAAGTGTGAATTCGCAAACAAACAATGACAATTACATTTCAATCCCCGGCAAAGACGTCATTTTTAATAATGCCCAAGAAAACTCTGTAATTCAGGAGATGGCTACGGTCATATGCAAAATAATATCCAACAACAATTGGAGTTAAATCCCACAAAAATTGAAGGTATTATTTTCTAAAATTCGTGAATCAATTCGCAAGAGCATGCATATTATATCAACAATAAAGGTAAATTGGGGGGGGGGGGGGTGTGGAGTTGGTTGATATCAACAAACTTATTTCAGATTTCAATTGCAAAACGAAACACATGAATTGATTCAACAAGATTGGAAGAACTAGGAGTATGTATTTGATGGGGTGTTGATTTGGTAGATATTGACTATCTTAGAATGAATTACTACATGGATACCTTCGGTTTGAACTACGCTAAAAAAAATTCAATCTGACGAGTGTGTTTCTACTTGCGCTTGCACCTGTGAGATGCAGGTGTGAACTTGCGGCACATAGGTTCCCAACAATCCTCAGCCAGTCTTCATTCAATTCTTTCTCCACTAGCACCTGTGAGACGGAGGTACCAACTTGCGACACGTGTAGATATAGGCAGTAAAGTCTTGTCAGTTTTGCTTGTCACCTACGATATGCAGGCACCATCTTTTTGAACGCATGTTTAACACATGTCCTCCAACATATTGTTGTTATTTCCAATCCCTTATCATCTTGGTTTTCAAGAAATGCCTGCTCATAAGAGGACAAAGACATAAAATCCTTTTAAACAGCAAACAAGGCAATGACTCATGATTAAGAGCTAAATACGATTGTAAAATACAAACTTATCATGTCTCAATAATTATAGGTGCTACTTATATGAAATCTATGAAAACCATCTTTCATGATATGATTAACAAATATATCGAAGTGTATGTGTACGATGTCATCATCAAGTCCCATGAGAGTTCGAATCAATTTGATTCACATGAGGATGTTCTTTGATTGACTACAATAATACAACTTGAAGCTAAACCCTACCAAATGTGCATTTGGAGTACCAATTGACAAGCTATAGGGTTTTATAGTTAGTAGGATATGTATTGATCTTGATCCCTCCAAACTCAAGGCGATTCAAGAATTACCTCATCTAAAGACCAAGAAAAAGGTAATGAACTTCTTGGGAAGGTTGTTACATTCGTTGGTTCACGCATAAGTGCTCATCAACACACATATACGGGACTCTTAATACCCTTAACCCATTTCTAGTTGTGCTCACGTGTGGGTGTGAGAAAACCCTATGAAAGAGATTGTCACTCCCCGAGCCTACACCGTGGGGGCGACTGGCACTCGAGAACCATTGCTGGCCCCAAGTGAACCCTTGGCCTAGCTCAATACTCAGCGGAAGACTCACTTAACAATAAAAGAACTTTAAAAGTAACATTTTAACTCCATTTCTCAAAATAGATGCTCTCAGAATAGTTTAAAGAAACATTCAAACTAGCCCCAAGGGCAACTCAAGTCTAGAACATAACAACTGAAATGAACAAGACTCATGAATTACTACTGTCAATCTATGAAGCCTCTAATACTATGAGGGATGTCGGGACAAGACCCTTGATCATCCTAACAAACTGAAATAACAGAAATAAATGAGGGATCCTCCGGAAGAAAGGAGGCTCACCAAACAAATCTGGAACCCGACTGGATCAACGAAGCACTGGTTGATGATCCTGGTCTCTTGTATCTGCATCATGAAACGATGCAGGCCAAATGGCATCAGTACATTGAATATATGAGCATGCAACGGGAATACTGAACATAACATAAAAGCTTGAACTTGGAAAGAAGGAAACATACTCACCACGACTCTACTCAACTCAACCTCAACTCATGGATACTCAACTCAATGCAGTATAAAACAACAATAAAAGTGCAGTTTATATAAAGCATTTAAAACAGTAGATAACAACTCAATGTATTTAAAAATACAATAATAACTCAGTTTGTATGTAAAGATACAAAATAACTGTTTGGGAGATTCTCTAACCGACAACCATCACTATGAGCTATGTGATGATGCAGCGTCTCGTCCACGCTGCCAGAACTGTCCTATACCTTGCCGGGGTATAGAACTCCTCAACTAAGTGGATCCACTAAGCTATGCTTAAAAAGCAATAAGGAATCATCTATCTACCCACGTTGACTACATGGTTTATGAGGACTTTGAGTTATCTGAACTCGTCCCCATATCGGTGCTCAATACTATTCCCAAAATATAACTTAGCTCATATGTTTAAAGACATTTCCTCATCCTCAACATTTGAGATTATTACTCAAAAAAAATTTCTTAAAAGAGATAGTTTTCAAAACTCCTCATGAACTCCTTTGGAAAGGTGTTTCCCCTCAACTTTTAAATGTAAAAACATTTACTCTTGGGAATACTTACTTCTTCAGATTTTGAACCCCTGTTGAAAATCATGGCTCCGCCACTGATCAGACCTCAAGTTTTTTTATTCTCTTACTTTATTATTTAATTTATTTTATTACGTACTTGTTATCTTGTTCACATTAATTAAGCAAGTTATAATATTAAAATTACATATTATTGGTCATTTCAATTCACGTGTCCTTGAACCATGTCAATGAATTCAACCATACCATTTTAAGGGTAAACTATTAGGGTTTGTTTGGAAAACCATCAGGTAATTGGAATTGGTGTAATTACTGGGGTAGTGATTACCAGCCTAGTAATTACACAACCTAGTAATTACGATGATCTGTTTGTTTGACACAGAGTAATTACAATGTAATTAAGTATGTTTGGTTGTACAAGTGTAATCATAAGGTTATATTAAATTTTAAAAATAAAAATTAATTATTTAAAATTAAAAATTTATATTAGAAAAATAAGGGCCTTTATAAATTATATTAAATGGAATATTTGAGATATATATATATATATATATATATATATATATATATTGTCGTTTGAAAATATATTAATTAATGAACATATGTTCTTAACTAATATTATAAAAAATAATTGATTTATATTTTCAATTTAGTATATTTTAATTAAATTAATCATAAAACTAAAAGTGCAAAATTTCTATGAAGTATGAACATCATGAAATGCATGTTTGACAAAAAGATTAATATTATAAATATAATATCATAAAATAATAAAACAGTTGACAAAAAAGATAATTTATCACGTCTAACTTTAAAAAAATAGCTTGCAATATAAAATATCGAGTCAATACTCCTAAAACAAATGAAATTGAAAATATAACATAAGTTCTAAATTCAAAACAAAAAATTTAACATAATACTCTTTTGTCAAATTTCAGCATAACATACATAAATATGATTTAAAAGAAAAAGAAAATGTAAGTTCATAACTTTATTCAACAATGAATTCTACTTTAATTTAAAAATTAGAATACTAACAAAATTGTACTAATGATTTTTTTAGATGATATGAAAAATTGCTTAGAATCACATGAAGTAAGGTTGATAATGAGAAGAAAATGAAATATAAATAATATAAATAAAAAAATATTTGTAGAAAACATTAGAATAATAGAAATTTAAAGAATTTAAAATAATAAAAAAAATACATTACAAAAAAGAAGAAGGAAGAAAGTAAAATGTAATCAACTTGTAATTACATCACCCCTGTGAATTGAAGAGTGTAATTCCCTTTGACAATTATATTCAATTACCTGCTGATCAAGTAATTACATGATCAACCGAACATGACAGACAATGTAATTACACCTAATTACACAAAATCTAATTATTAGGGCAGCTTTTCAAACATACCGTTAGTAAAATGCAAATATAAATGAGATGATTAAAAAAAATTAGGGATGTTTAGTAATTCAACACCGCTCTAAACTAGAAAAAGAGAAACAAAAAGGAGTAGAAATTGCAGTTTTCCTCGTTGGTAAGCAAAGTTGCAAAAGCAACACTCACCCACTCTCTGGGGCTACACTTTTATGGTTTTTCCTTGAGTGGTCTCTTCATGAGCTACAAATCACCTCATAATTTGTGGTACTGCATAGAACCCCACACTCCCAACCCTCTCTTTTCCACATTAACTATGAGTTTGGCAGCTTTCTATTTTGTATTTTTAGTAACTGGACCACTTTTTCACTCACCAACTATAGCTATCCTTACCCTCCATACTTGCTTTGCTTCCATTAAGGAGGCACGTATTTAACTTGTCCACTGCTTTCTTGTTCACACCTCTTTTTCTTCAAGAATCTTGAATGAATTTTCCTTCACTGTTTGTCAGCTGCAAAATTTGGTAGTTTACGGGTTTGTGGAGTGTATTGGAGGGTATGGATCGGAGTTGAAAAATCAAAATTGAAAATAAAAATAAAAATGGAGTTTTGGAGCTATGTCTCTGGGGGTAAGGGTTTTGTGTCTGAGGAATCTGTTTCTGTTGATAATGGAATTACACCATGCAGCTGGAGTCAACAAGGAGTGAAAAATCAACAAGTGGGTTCTCAAATTAGAGATGCTTTTGGTGGGGAAGATGAGTCAAGTTCCAAGCACTCAAGTTCTACAAATTCTAAAGATTCATCACTTATTGATTTGAAGCTTGGTAGAGGCAGATTTCTGGATGCGAAGAATTTCAATTTGTCTTCAACTAAGAGAAATAGAGCTGGAGGTTTGACCTCATTTTGCCAAGTTCAAGGTTGTGGGAAGGATCTTGCTTCCTGCAAGGACTACCACAAGAGGCATAAAGTATGTGAGATTCACTCAAAGACTGCTATGGTCATTGTAAATGGCATTCAACAGAGGTTTTGTCAGCAATGTAGCAGGTTAATCTCTTCTCTTCTAAGTCTTCTAGTGCTAGCGGCCTTTGTCAAAATATTTATGTTGTGTGGCTAGTTAACACATGTATTTTCTCTTTTATCAAAAAGATGTTCTCCCAGAGCTAATGGATATAATTCTTGGTTCTGAACTTGTAGGTTCCATTTGCTAGCTGAATTTGATGATGGAAAACGCAGCTGCCGCAAACGTCTTGCTGGTCATAATGAGCGGAGAAGGAAGCCCCACACTGGTCTGCACTCTGGCGGAGCAGGAAAGCACTTTCAACCATATTCTGGTAAAAAAAAAAACATCCTATCTTCCTCTCTCTAGGAAGATGCTTGACTATTAGGATTCTACAGGTTTACCTTATTCCGTTCAATGTCTCAGATGATGCATCCTGTCATAATATCCTGATCAATGGCTTTACTTACCAGCAATTGCTTCCTAGAAATTCATGCTTCTTGTAAGGGAAAAGTGTTGAACTATCTCGATAAGGCATGTTCTTGAAATCATAATTATATGCGTAATAGTTTGTTGTCTTTTATGTTTTAAAATAGGTAAAAATGTGAACAAGGCATGAGTAATTATCTCTAGGGCTAAGGTGCTTCTATGGATTCCTCTGCATCACTTGTTTAATGCCTAAAGGGATTTGTCATTGATGTTTCGAGCTAATGGGGAATGGGAAACTAGTAGTGCATAGCTGCATAGAGGCCAGGATGCGTCCCTTGATATCTGTACTATTATGTATCATTTGTATTTAGTTTATTTGTTTCCCACCTCTTACCGTTAGTAATAATTTGGTACTCTTGTGTTTCAAAGGAAAATTTGGTCAACCAGGCTTCAGTGCTTACTTCTGTGACACATTTTGGGGAAAAGTATATGCTGTTTTGGTAACACTCTTTAGGTTCTGCAGGTACAAGGTTTCAAGGAAGTTCTTTTGCAACATCATCCTTCATTTGCCAGGATATACTTGGCGGCAGTCTTCTTCATCAACCAAAACATGATATGCATGACTGGTATAAGAATGTAAAGGTCGAACATTGTTCTGATTACAGTCCTGAACTCACCATGCCTTTTACAAATAAACACTCACAACCTAGACCCCTTTTCACTTCATACCATACTGACAAACACTGTCCAGCTCTCCATGATGAAGGAATAACAACTATAACAAGAAGCAAAAATAATGAAAGTACCAACTCATATCTGAATGACATTGGAGCCTCAGATTTTGTTTCCCGCTCTCTGTTCCACAGCACCTCAATAGGGAGCGAAGTCTTGAATGTTATGGACTCGGCCTCTCCTTTTCAAGGGATATCAAACTCTGGCTGTGCTCTCTCTCTTCTGTCATCTCAATCACAGGACTCATCAAATTATTCATCTGTAGTTCCTCCTAGTGCTCACCACCTTATTACACCTCGCAGTAACACCCATTACAACATGACACAGACATCTGAATGTTTCCCAGGAGCTAGCCCAAAGGGTTCAACAAGTACAGTGTCCAATATTTATAATTTATCTGAAGTAATTTCTGCAGAGGGTCACTTGGAACACATACTAAGAAACAATTGTGGAAGTCTTCAAGGGTCAGATTATGTGAACACCAAGAAACTACTTTCTTGTGAAGATGGTACCACTATTGATTTGCTTCAGTTGTCGTCGCAGCTTCATCAAGTGGAGCATCAAAGACATTCCATGAAATGAAGTAGGATGGCGACACTTTTTCCAGCCTCGGAATCACTTGAGCAGGTAACTAAATAATGTGGGTACCACAATGAGACTTCTATTATGTTTCCGAGTGAAGTATGTAAGATTTCCCTTTTCCTAGGTGATAATTTGGAATACCAGTAACTGAATAAATATCAGTAAACCACTAAATGGAAGATAGACCATCCTTGCAGTGCCGCTTCTAATGAGGCTGGGTTTAATAGGAGCAAGTTTCTGACTCCTATGCTGAGCAAACAAGTCTGATCAGACTTGTTACTGATTTACTAAACCTATTTTGGTCATCTGTTGAGTTTCTTAATTTATGTTTGTAGGTATATCAATGAGTAGAAATACAACATCAAACGTTTCAGAAAATTCTCTCTGGTTCGGGGGGATGGGAGTTTGCTCGTGAGGAATATGATAGATTTACCACCTGTGGCAAGTAGTTGCATTATATGGACACGCCACAAACCTCTATTTAACACCTTGTACCTTGTAGGTCTGGATGAAAAGGAATTGTTTAGGCTCAGAGATGAAGTTTCAGGGCTAATTTTTTCTTGTGAACGTTTATATCCTGCTATTATGTTTGACATCCCATATAAAGGCATATGTTCTTTGTGGCAAGAAGACTTGGTCATAAGAGTTTAATTACTATGCAGCTAGAATTTAATTTTTATCGCAAAATTTTCTTGATTTACCTGTTCCTTCTTTCTCTTTTCCTCTTATTTTGCGCATAATTTCTGCTTGCGGGTGGAACGACAGAACGTTCTGATAACAAATTACATGGGCAATAGATCTTCAGGATATGATGTGATTTTAAAGCAATAAATCTTCTTTGCATGAACAACATACCCAATGTGATATCACAAGTGGGGTCTGGGGGAGAGTGGGTGTACACAGACCTTATCTCCCTACCTTTGTAGGGTACGTTGGTATATATCTATGTCTCTGCTAATTGCCATTTGTTCCTTGGGTATTTCATATTCTGCAAACTCTCTCCTTGCAAATTACCTTATATGTCTAAGATCTTCCTGAAAATCTATCATCTATTTGAAGACCTAGGTTAGCTTGCTATAAACATTTCTGCCTAATCATGTATACTAGTTCATCTTACACTCGTCCTCCGTTTGCTACTGTGCTTTTGTCAGATTGTAACTGATTTGTCTGATAAAAGTTGATATTTGCAGATACAAATGTACGTATGGACTAAAGTTCATATTGAAGTCTCTGCTGATATGCATAGTAACTCGGGCAACAAGCACTATGCATTTCCAGCTAAGAGAAGTTGAATTTGTAGGAAGGACGCGTTAAAAACCTTGACGCCTATCGATTGTTTTTTCTTCATGTGTTGCTGACAACAAGTACTCTCGTTCAATAATGAGTAATGTGTTTCTTTGTTGGGACGAAAAGTAAAAATAATCATTTGTTGCTAGTCAGGTTTATTTATGTATATGAGACCATGTGTTTCTTTGTTGGGATGAATAGTAAAAATAATCATTTGTTGTTAGTCAGGTTTATTTATGTATATGAGACCATTCATCCATTGTTGTCTACCTTATTATTTTGTCATGGACTAGTTGATCACAATATTTCAAGAACAAGCCAGTAAGTAAATGTGTTTATTCATTTCAAACGAGCATATGAATGTGTTGTTGGGCCAAAGTTAGCTCCAAGATTCGCTTACATGGTGTGATATTGATTTGGGTTAAATCGCACGGTTTTCTCAAAAGAATCTTACACCTTACATGTAGTTTTTTTTATTTTATTTTTCGATGCGGGAATTAGTTCACACACCTGAAAATCTCCTCCTTGAACTAAGTTTTACAACCCATCTTCATTTATAGGCTAATTTGGAGATTAATTGTGCACCCACAACATCTTCAGAGTATTTATGGCCAACAAAGTCTGTTGCTACTTTGTTGTGTAAGCGTTTTCAATCTACGTGAAGAGGTATTGCATGGACCTAATACACGACGGGGAAAGGTCATACAACCACATTCCTACATCATTACTCTATCATCTTTACTCGTCTCATTGAACCATTGATTTTGATACCAGTTGTTGGGCCAAAATAACCAATGATATGTAACGACCCCTAAGGTTGTTATGGACAAACCATTGGTGGAAGAAATTGGGTAAGAAAATGTTTGGAATCGTGACTTAAAATTTTTGGGCTAGGCTAGCCTCAGATGAAATCTGAGCCATGTGAGGTCTAGGGAAATTCGAGAATGGATTGGGTAAAATGTCTAAGTTTGGGTTAGCTTTTCTAATAGCTAAGATATTAAAGAAATCGTAAGGCTTTCTGGAATCAAATTTGGGTGAGTAGAACTCCGATATAGAACTTGACGTGAACGGGTTAGTTCAGAATGTCAAAGTTCGAAGGTGTGTTGAGAAATGAAAACTTTTGGAGAGAATTCCAAATTTCTATTCCGTGCAATATGCTATAGCGGGTGTCACTCCGCTATATCGGGGTTAGTCGCGAGTTTATGCAGAAATTTCCCCTAAACCACTCATAATTTTGCAAACACGTTTGGGGAAAGAGAAGGGGTGACCTAGGATGAATTTCAACCAATTTCCACCAATTTTGTCAATAAATGTAAGTTAATTACTCCCCTACCTAGGTATTGTGGTTCTTAGGCCTTACCATTCTTGTTGGGTGACCTTAGGAGGAGTTTGACTTGAATTAATGGTGAAAAGACCCTGGTTTATGATCATGGAAATAGCCTGGGGTTAGGATTTGATTATAATCCGGGTATTTTCAGGCCATTATTCATTAATTATGTATTTTGTTGTTATTTTAGACTAATAACAAGCTAGAATTCATAACATGGGGAATGATCGGGTTGAATAGAGCTTCCAAGGTTTGATTCGAGGTAGATGATGGTTGTTTGTTTTCCCGTTTATGTTATATGTGCTTGTTAACTACTTCACTAGTATTACATGCATGATATATGATTAGGGAAAATGAAAGAGTCTGATTTGAAATTAAATGTTGTCCATCGCATGCAATGAATGTGCATATATGGGTGTACAATTGTGGTTGATACTCATTGTAGTTTTGATTTTGATGTGTGTTTGATGGTTGGTTCGGGTGCCACACCTGGTACATGATATCCCCATGGGTTGGCTCAGATACCATGCCTGGTATAGACTAACAGTTGGCTCAGGTATCACGTTGGTACACTAACAATTTGTGCGTGGGTCTCGTGAGAAAACCAGGTTGGCTTGTTGTGTAGTTGTTGTTCATGTTTGTTATGCATATCAACTCAGGGTGAGAACTGGGATTCCGGGCTATGTTATGATTGTGATTTAATTGTATGTTATATGTTTTATTAAGTTGTGGGAATGTTTATATTTTGTATAAGTGGAACTAGCCAATGATCCTGCCAGTACATTGTGTTTGTATACTGATACTGCACTTGCTCTTTCTTTGTTAAGTACATGACATATTCAGACGGTTGCTTCGATACCTCAACTGTGAGACGCGTGATATTTGAATACAAGGGTAAGTTGCTTCTTCTAGGCTGCCATGGATTCCTCTTATCTTCTTAGTCCATCTCTTCGAACTTACTCTTTTTGACTTATGTTTCTTGGTTTTTGGGGTTGCATCCCCTTATTCTAAACAATTAGATCTCGTAGACGACTTTCAGTTTCTAGGGGGTTTTCTTCCGCAAATATATGATAAGAATAACTTATGCTTTTATTCAAACTTGGTTTCGAAATTAAAAAAACTTGTCTTTCATTTTAAAATTGGTCTTTTTGATTACTTATTGAGAATTTATTGGTAGTTAGTAGGTTCTCCCATCAGGGGTTAGTGTGGATGCCACTCGTGGCGAATCAGGATCGTGAGAAAGTTGGTATCAGAGCACTAAGTTCGTTGATCTCGTCATACCAAAATAGGTCTAGTAGAGTCTTGCGGAATGGTATGGAGACGTCTGTACTTTTCTTCAGGAGGCTACATGACTTTATGAAATTTCTCTTTTGTCTTCCTTCTTGCTATAACTTAATTTCAGAGTCCTAGGTTCGTTGATCGTACCAAAACATGCCTAATAGAGTTTTGCGGAACGATACGTAGACATCTGTACTTTTCTTCAGGAGGCTACATGAATTTATGAAATTTCTCTTTTTCTTCCTTTTTTGGTACTATAACTTGATTGCAATTGATATCTGGCGAACCAAATTGGTATCTAACCTTATTCACTCTTCTGTCCTTGATTATTGATACTAGGCGTAACAACGTCAGAGTAACAGTTCTAGTGGCGGAACCGACAAGCAGAGCCAGAGGTAGAGGTAGAAGTAGGAACAGGGGCAGAGGGAGGGAGACACCCGCCAAGGGTGGAGCTTGAGAAACGGTTGGGCCAAGGACAACGAGCCCTCCCCTACCCCAAAATCGTGTTGAGGAAGAAGTTTAGGTTCAGATTGAGGAGGATGCTGAGTCGGAGGTGGAACCACATGTTGGGGGTATAAGTCTTCCCCCTATGTATTCTGAGGTGGTTCAACAAGTGTTAGATTTTCTGAGTGGGTTGGCCGATACTGGAGACACTCTTGCTAAACCAGTTACTCAGGTCTTAGGTACTCATCCTATTGCTACTACAGCCCCAAGAATGGATGAGGCTTCAGGTACAGAGGCATTCTTCTGTTCGGTGTTAGGTCCCGTTATGACTCGAATTGAGCATGGGACATTGACTAAGTTTCACAAACTGAAGCCTCCAGTATTCCATGGTATAGAGAGCGAGGATGCTTTTGAGTTCATTCTGAATTGTTATGAGAGGTTGCGAAAATTGAGTATTGTACATCAACATGGGGTAGAGTTTGTTACCTTCCAGTTGCAGATTGTAAGAAGGATGAGTTTATGGTTCTCGAAAAGGCAGCATGCTAGTAGCAGCATATGAGGTTAAGTTTCATGCCTTGTCTCGTTTCACTAATCAGCTTGTGAGCACCGAGGAGGAGAGGATTCGTTTGTTTGTTAAGGGCCTAAGTTCTGAGATGGAAGTGTTGTTAGTGCACATGACTTCGACAAGAAAGAGCTTCAATGATGTGACTGACTATGTAAAGAAACTTGAAGGAGTTACGAAGATGGGTGGGCTAAAACATTGACTAAAAGGTCCAAGAATGTGGGAAACTACAGTGGTTCCTATTCTAAGGGTTTTGGTCAGCAAGTGTATCCAGCTCGCCCGATTCAATCCACTTTACCGACTTCTATGGGTGGTTATTCAGGAGTCACATAATAGTCTTCGGCCTAGGGTGGTCAAAGAGCTTCCTACTCTTTATTTAACAGGATTTCACTTGACTAAGGATGCTTCAAATGTGGTGAGATGGGTCACTTCAAGAGTGAATGCCCTCATCTTCCGGCAGGTAAGAAAGTACAGCAACAGACTAGAGGTGTAGTTCCATCAGGTAGAGGTGGTAATGGCAGAGGACGCCCACAAGGTGGGTAAGGTAAAAATCAGGGATGTCGTGGGGGCGGAGGAAATGGTAATGCCGGGAGATGAGTGATGCAGCCAGGTAGAGGGTTTGCTCGGAATGATGATAGTGCCCAGTGTTACGCCTTCCCAGACATCACTGAGGCTAAGGCATCGGATGTAGTGATAATAGGTAATATTCTTGTCTGTGACAATATGGATTCTATCTTATTTGATCTTGGTCCCACCAATTCATATGTGCATGTTAAATTTGCATTGGGACTTGATTTGACTTGTGATATCCTTGATGCCAATGCTCATGTTTCTACCCCGATTTGAGAGTCTATAGTAGTAACCCATGTGTACCATTTTTTCTCTGTGATGTTTATGAGTCTTCAAACTTAGGTAGATTTTATCATTCTGGATATGTTGGACTTTGATGTTATCTTGGGTATGACTTAGTTGTTTCCTTACTATGCTGTTTTGAACTATAATTCTAAGACAATAACTCTAGAGATTCTGGGTAGGGATAAATTAGAGTGGGAAGGTCTGTACAGACCTAAGACAATTAAAATTATATCCTATATTTATGCTAGAAGGATGGTGGGGACGGGTTGTTTAGCCTACTTAGCTCATCTCTGGGATGTTAGTGCAGAGCCCCTTTCTATTGAGTCAATTCCTGTAGTTTCAGAATTTCTAGAGGTGTTCCCTACGGATTTGTCGGGTATGCCTCCGTAAAGGGATATTGATTTTTACGTAGATTTGGAGCTGAGCACTTTTCCAATCTTTATCCCTCCTTATTGAATAAGGCCGACAGAGTTGAGAGAACTCAAGACTCAGTTTCAAGTGCTTCTAGATAAGGGGTTTGTTCTTCCTAGTGCATCGCCTTGGGGTGCTCCAGTGTTGTTTGAGAAAAAAATGATGGTAGTATGAGGATATGCATAGACTACTAACAGTTAAACAAGATTACTATCGGAACTAAGTACTCATTATCTCACATAGATGATCTTTTATACCACTTTCAAGGTGCTTCAGTGTTCTCAAAAATCGATTTGAGGTCAAGGTACCATCAGCTAAAGATCAGACTTGAGAACATACCAAAGACAACCTTTAGGACTCGATATGGACATAATACCACGTTTTCAAAGTGTAAATTCGGGCTGACTTCGGTGACCTTCTTAGGACATGTGGTTTTGATAAAAAAAGGTGATGGTAGATCCCCAAAAGATCGAAGTAGTTAAGAATTGGGTTCGGCCTCGTTCTATGACTGAGGTTAAGAACTTTGTGGGTCTTGCTACTTACTACCGCAGATTTGTCAAGAACCTTGCTTCCATTCCTACACATCTGTCTAGATTGACTCAAAAAGAGGTGCCCTTTTTGTGGTCTGACCAGTGTGAGAAGATCTTTGATAATATTCAAATTACTCCAAAAACAATTAGAAGAGTAAGCGTTAGTTAGCAATAAAATTACCCAAAAAGAGAGTCGGGATCGAATCCCACAAGGAGTCATATAATGCAATGAATTCAATTACGAAATTAAGAATGCAAACCGATTCATTGTAGTAATTAGAACAAGTGAGTGGATGATTCCACCAAATTTACTAGAAGGATTTTTGGGATCTGTTATCACAATTAAACTAAAAACAAGGATTCAAACAAGTAAGACACAATCTAGGAGTGTGTGGATTGGTATTGAGGTCAAATAGGGGTACAAGTGCTTTCTCAATAATGCTAGATGAACTTGGATATGCTGGGTAATCTTCAATGACACAAATCTTCTTTCGATCTCAAAGCATCATATCATAGAATCTCCTTTCGGTCTCATCTATGTGAATCATAAATCAACCTATTACCTTACTAAATTTTATCTTTCGAGCAGATTTGGCAACTAGGATTGAACCGTAATTTCTCTTTCGAGCAAACTATAGAAATCAAACCTAAATTGCATGCATCAAGTTATTTACCCACTTCAATTAATCTCTTTCAAGTATCAATCGTAGATCTAGACTAGGATTAAGTTTGCAACCTTAACCCATAAATTAATCCATGCTAAAAAAAACTCAAATCCATGGATGAACATAAATAAAACAGAGCAAGACACAAGACCCGCTAAATTAAATCAACACCCAACCCCATAATCACACCCCTAGATTTGGAGTTTTAGCCGAGCATCATAAAAAGGAAAGAAATTATACCCATGATGTTCTCAGCTATTAATGTGTTGATGATAAGCAATAATCTTCAACACCCACTTCAATTTCAACCCTCAATTGTCAATTACGAGAGTGTTTGAAAACCCCAAAACTAACTAAAGAGTCTATTTCTCAATATCCAAAATGAAGTAAAAAGTGTAGTAGACTAACAATGAATTATGGAAAGATTTCCTCTTTATTTTCTTTTCTCTCTCTATTGGGCTATTTATAGTTTCCCCAGAAAATAGTTTGAGATTCCATGCGCAACGCACTTGGCGACATTAGTCGGGCTCGCTCTTCTTATTCGGCAGATCATCCTTTGCTCTTCATATCACCCTTCTTTTCCTTTACGCTTCATGTGTTTGAACTTTAGTTGGCGAACTCAATTGATTCAATCTTTTCCATTCGACGGATCACCGATTCATCACCTTGTTTGCACATTCAGTCTTCATTTTAACTCAGGAGTTTGTCACCTTCAGCGATGGAACTTTTAGCTCGCCTAATGACTTCAGCAAATCGCCGTTCTTACTTTGTTTCACGGACCTGTCATGAATATTTCCAAATAAACATACTATTACTTTGGGTGAGGTCTGGCATGTTGGGTGATCCACCCTTTTGGTTAGGCAATTGTCAGCTGGGAGTTTACACTCCTTTCAATGTTTTGTGTTCTTTTTCATTAATTCATCCTTTCCTTGTCTTTTAGACTTCATAGCTTCAAAATATCATTAGATAAGGACATAAATAGGCATTGAGGACACTATTTGTTGAACTAAAAAGGCTTCGAGTGGAAATCTAGCACTCATCAACACCCCCAACTTAAGCTTTACCTTGTCCTCAAGTAAATCAAGAACACAATTAGTTCAACAAGGGTGTATACACAGTTCTCAATATGAGTTAATATGTAACTACCATCACAAGGATACTACAAAGTATATGCAATATCTCAATTATGCTAAAAAAGCTTCATATGATGACTACCTGGTATCAATACAAGCTCAAGCTCACTCATCCTCTCTAATAATGCAAAATCATGGTACAATAAAAGTATTTAAGTGTCCTCACATAAAAAATGATTCAATGCTCTAAAAAAGCACATCAACAAAGAAGTTAGGAATCAATACAACTCACTCTCCTAAAGAGAAATACATGCAAGCTTGATCCTATAGGTTTTCCCATATTTTTCAATCATCACACAACTTAGTTTAAGCAAGATCTCAATTTACGCTTGTAATGGGGCTGAGGGTAAAGGCATGGTAAATTTGGCTCAGTAACTTCACCTTTTCAAAGCATTGTTGTACTCATCTTCACCTCTTCTCAAATTCTTTACATTCTTTTCATTTGGAGACTCAAACCTCAATTTTTTTTCACTCAATTTATTGGAAATCCCTTTTATTTAATCATAGAATTCTTTTTCATTTCATTTTCATGTTTTTTCACTTTTTTTTATAAGGAGGGTTCCTTCTTTTTTCTACAAACTTCAAGGTTGAGTCTCACTTTTCTCTTTTCTTTTTCACTTGGCTTTCTTTTCTCCTTCCTTTCCACACTCCCAACTTAGGCTTTTGGCCTAAGTTGGATATTCAAACAAGTCAATGCTTAGAAAGAATTTATGGGTGAGAAGTTAGGAACGTATTTGGCTCAAGAGGTTTCAACAAGGTTGACAACAAATGGTTTAGGCTCAAATGGTGCCAAGATGGTTGCACACCCTCACAAGGTAGTCACAAAAGGTATGAAGTTTTTGTTTTTGGGTTCCCTCTCAAAAATTTTGCCCAAGATCATTTCTTTCATTTACCAAGGCTATAAAATTAGACTAACAAGGTAAATTCTAGGAATCAAAAAGCATGCTTTCAAGTAGGGTCTCACCACACATGACACTTCAAACACAATCATTTAACACAACTCAACAAAATTAAGAAGCTAGTGTGCGATGTTCATTGCAAGGCTCACATCAATACATATCTAGTCAACACAAGAATCAAAAAGATCATTCAAAAGTAAAGCAACACTGATTTCCTCTTGCAATACCAACACGAGGCACACCTCTCATCATGAGCACTATCCAAGGTAACGATATTGGACAAAATCGATCCCCGAATATCGATAATTACTTCACAAGCAATAACAATCATCACAACTCCAAAACTCATGGGGCAATGGATATAGAGATTAAGTGAAATCGAAACCAACCAAATATCATAGAGAAAACCAAAATATCTCAAAATACAATTGAAATAATAAAAGACAATCAAAAAGGGGGAATATAGGCACATTTGCCCTCACTCCACCAAAAAAATGTAGCAGTGTCCTCAATGCTATCAAAATATAAGTACTGAAGGATAATGAGTAAAAGGTCCCGCTGACAGGCTCTATTTGTGAAGGAATCTAATCCTAAGGCTTAGAGGGAATGGTATCATCTCAGGCATCAGTACCCGACACATCTGACACAGAAGAAAACATAGTAGCATCAACTGAGGGATAAGTGCCCGGCACATCGGGAGGAGAAATAGTAGAGTCTAAAGAACAGACCCCACTAGTGCCAAACATGGAAGTCTCCAGACGAGTGCTTTCCAAAGTCGTGTGCACTATCAACTCTTCGATATCATGTAGATCTACTAGGGCCTCAGCACTAACCTGCTCATCATCTCTCCAAAACTCATCCTCAGCTGTCTTCTAAGATGCATCATCCTCAACCTCATCATCAACTCCCTCAGCATCATCAATTGTTAGCTGCTTAGCTACCCCAATAGGTCAATCATCTCTTGGATCAGTAAGAAGCACAACCTCGGTCATCTTAGGCAAGGAAAGATCACACCACAACATTAAAATATCAGTGGACCCACCCAAAGAGAATCTATGTCGCTCTTCAACTTAGTAAAGTCGGTAGAACTACCCTCATACTTCTCTCTCTCCTTAACTCTAGCTATAAGGTTGTCTAATCTCTCCTCATACGAAGCTAGAGTGGCCCTGTGGCTCATAACCTCAGCCCTAACAGGGCATATAGTAGCCTCAATTGCCCTAGCAATAATCTTGGGCATCTCTCTCTCAAGTCTGGATACCCTAGCATCCATAGAATGAACAACGTTTCCATCTGTTAAATCAAGGCCTGAGTCAATGGAGGCCGAGATGCAGGGGGAGATGCAGTCGACGTGGATGGTGCAGAAGAACTAGAAGGCACAAACGAGGGCAGAGTGATACCTGAAGGCTCCACAGAATGAGCGGGATCAGTAGTGTTTGAATATAGAGCAGTGGGATCCACTACTAGTGTGGTGTTAGGGGCGGCAACTTACTTATAGCTACATCATCCCTCAGATAGTCAGCCTATCCTCCTAATGTCACTAGATGAGGCTAGGGTCACCTGAACGTCAGATCTTTCTTGGAGTGTCACTCTGGCTACATCACAGAGTTATGTGATCAAAATGGGGAAAGGAAGGGAAGTCTACTCATGTTTTTCTTGCATGATAATCTCCTCCTATATGATGGCACCAACATGGATATCCTCCTAGTCGATAATATTCCCAACCAATATGGCTTTTGCATGCTGGAAGATAGATTCGTTCAGGATTGCTACTTATAAACCCGAACCAAAACCAAGCAGTGATGTTGATGTCCATTTTTCCAATCCTTGCCCCATTAGCCATCCATTGGGGAGTAATGTCGGAGATTAAGGGTGCCAACCATCACTTTAATGCATCCAAGTTGTGCTTCGTCCTCAACTTGTACATTTTTCCCTTGTTGCCTTTCATCCCAAAATATCATTACTGGCAGCCGCATAACATTGCACCTTTTACCCTCGGACTTCGACTTCCTTGAAGGGTTTCCACACAACACCCTTTCTCTTCTTATGCAACGCCTTTGCATAGGTGGCATAGAACTCCCGAACCTACGCTGGGACATATGGGGGTCAAGCTCGAGTGAAATGCTCAAACCCATGAACTTGATTGTTTCCCATATGGCTAGGTAGTCACTTATGACTCCATCTGTCGATAAACGCCTCTCCTTAAGAATAGTCCACTCCCCCGCTACTTTGAGCCTATTGAAGGCTCTTAGATCTATGACCGGGAGCACTCTAGAGGCATGTGATTCTGGGTTTTGTGGCTACTTAGATAGGATGTTTGTCCTCTTCTTTGCCACCACTTTCTTAGGTGCTTCACTCTCACGCGTAGAGGAACGCGGAGTGGCATACTTCTGCTCAGGAGGCTCATGTTTTACTACCCCTATTCCTTTTTAGAGGAGGAGACTCGTTCTCATAATCAAAGGACACCACTCTTTAGCCTTTAGAAATTCCCATTTCTTGCAAGGCACAACATTTCAAAACAACTATTGGGTGAAGGTTTGTTGAAAATAAGTATACAAAAATCGCAGTTAAAACTATGTTCTGAGGCTCGCTGAATGGAAAGGCGATTTGCTTAATAGGTTAGGCTATCTCAGATGAGCCCGCCAAAGTTGAAAAAACAAAATGAGATTTCACTCAGGCATGATAGGCGGTATTAACTCCAACTCGGTGATCCGCTGAGTTGGTTTCGGTGATCTAAGACAAGCTTACCGAATGTGATAGTGCAAAACAAATTAGGACCAGGCATAAGGGATATGTCAACTCCAAGTTGGCAATTTGACGAGTTGGTTTCAGTGAGCTAAGATAAGCCCCCTAAATGTGACAGAACCCAAGTCACAAATTCAAACTAAAAAGGCGATTGGGGCTTACTCGGTGATTCACCTAATCAGCTTGGCGAGCTAAGACAAGCCCGTCGAACAGGTAATTTCAGCCCAATGCTTATTCTATACTAAAATCAAACACAAAAATGCAACACTAGCAATTTTACAAGTTACCCATTTGCTAATCTGCCCAGGGTACTCAGAATTCCCCCAATTTTGAAAAGTATTGCCAAATCAAAGATTTGCCCTCAAGAAAGACATCACCCTATCTATCATTGTGAAAATATAAGTTGAAAGGACAACACTGGGCTAATCAGACTTCACCCAATCCAAATTAAATAAAAATCCCATTCAATATAATAATCTAATTTCAACTTTTACCTTCATAATAAATTTTAGCAGGTTCAGGCACAATATCAATTATCCTAGTTCATAGGCATCATTCAATCGATTGAAATTAAGCTACCCACATGATTCTAACAACACAAAATCAATAATAACACTTCACCCAATCAACATGGATCAATATAAAACAAGGGCAACAAAAATAATCTCGAGAACCAACCTTAGACAAGCACAAATAACGATAATGAGGGAGAAAGGGTTTGGGGTTGAGAATCACAGTTACTCACTAACTCCAAGTAAGAAAATCGACGCACATTGAACACACACTAGTATTTAGGTAAAGGATTAAGAGTTTAGGAAGTGAAAATGCACAAAAAGATCAAAAGGCATCTTTTAAAATTTGAAAAGACTATTGGCCTTTTTATGTCAGGCGCGTTCGGTGGTCTGCAACTAACGTTGACGAACGTGTTTGGCGAATCGTCGAAGGATCTTAAGCTCACCGATGATGCCTGAACAAATACCAAACGTGAAATTTAACTCGACGAACCCTATGTAGTTCACCTAGTGTTATTCGGTGAATTCCTGAATATGTCTCTATACGCCGATGTTGACAATATCATTTTACAAAATTATTGGCTCAGAAGGTGAACACGGAAATGTCCGCTAAACCATTTTGGTGCATCACCGACTGTGTACTTACATCTCCTAATACATTATTTTCATCTTTTTGACTTCATTTCAACCTGCACTCACAACACATGTTATTAAAAGCAATAAAATAAACTTGGGTTGCCTTCCAAGAAGGGCCTTATTTAACATCATGGCACAACACCGTTCTTACTCATCAACAGTTATATTTGGGGTTGGGGATGGTGTCACTAGGCAACGTTCCATTTTGCTTTGGATTTAGATTGGTAGAGATCTAACACATTTGATTCTCCAACTGCTTGATTGACACGGAATGAGAAGTAACTATTTGAGTCAAAGTGGAGAAGTCATTTTTCAAATCCTTCAATACTTTTTCAGACCCTTCAACCTTGTTGAAGATCCTTGTTAGTATATCATCAGTTTTACTTCCCTCCGGTCTAGCTTGTTCTTTTGGCTTGGGACGATCATGAGGTGGGATATATCTATCTTTTTACACTTCACGATATCTCCAATTACCACTTCGATCTCTCCAATCTTTCAAACCATTATCTCTTTCCTTAACCAACCTTAGTTCCCACCCGGTCAAGAATAATTTGGATGAGAACCCCCCCCCCATTTGGTTCCCCATATAATTCACTTCTTCATTGTACAATGCCTCAAATTTGGCATCCTTCGGGAACTACCCACTACTTGTTCCAACTGTGTTTACCATTTTGAATCCACCACCCATGACATGTTTGGATAACAAATCCACTTGAGTCACAATCTTGGCCATGTTTTCATCACGCTCATGGTTCTTTTCCATTTGTTCATTACTCATATTCCACTGTAGAGGAGATACTTGATCCTCTCTAGTATGCCATGCTCAGTTAATCTTAGTCATATAATCAAGCAACATTGTTGCTACACCGAACGGTTTTCGCATTAGCCCACCTTGGATAAGTTGATCAACCATCCCTTTGTTGACCAAGTCAAGGTTACAATAAAAGTATTGCAGCAACAAATTTTCTAGAACGTCATGTGTTGAATATTGTAGCAACAACTTTTGAAACCGCAACCAAGTCTCATGAAAAGGTTCACCTCTCACTCTTTTGAAGTTTTGGACGCTATCTCTCAGCTTTACCATTTTTGTGGGGGGTATATATCTCGAGGAACGCTTTGTTTAGTTCCTCCCATGAAGTGATAGAATCATTTGATAGCTCGGTCAGCCATTTAGTTGCTTCCCACATTAAAGAGAAAGGGAACAACCTCAACCGAATTGATTCTTGTGAGATGTTCTTAGAGACAAAAGGCCCACAAATATCCACAAATTTTTTGAGATGTTCATGGGATCTTCATGAGCAAGACGTATAAACATTCCTCTCATCTGGAGAAATTGTTACATAGTTCCGATTACATGGAATATAGCGCTCCCAGTAGTAGTAGGTACCTGGATTGCTCATATGCTTTCAACGACATTCACATGCATGTCGTTCATATCTCTCATGTTATCATTCTACCCATAGTGACAACCATCATCACTTCCTTCTTCGCTCATTGTTCCACCTGTGATTAGGGTACAACAACAACACTAAACAACAATCTACTACAAACAAACAAGTCCACAAACTAACTTCACAAACTGAATTCTTAGCCATCACTCCCTGGTAGTGACACCATTTTTATAACGCTCAAATTACTCTGAAACAATTAGAAGAGTAAGTGGTCATTAGCAATACAATTACTCAATAAGAGAGTCGAGGTCGAATTCCACAAGGAGTGATATAATGTAATGAATTCAATTAGGAAATTAAGAATGCAAACCAATTTATTGTAGTTATTAGAACAAGTGGGTGGATGATTCCACCAAATTTACTAAAAGGGTTTTTGGTATCGGTTATCATAATTAAACTAAAAACAAGGAGTCAAACAAGTAAGAGATGATCTAGAGGTGTGGGATTGGTATTGATGTCAAATAGGGGTACAAGTGTTTGTTAAATAATGATAGACAAATATGGATAAGTTGGGTAATTTTCAATGACACAAATCTTCTTTCGATCTCAAAGCATCATATCATAGAATCTCCTTCCGGTCTCATCTATGTGAATCAAAAATCAACCCATTACCTTACTAAAATCTCTCTTTCAAGAAGATTAAACAACTAGAATTGAACCACAATTTCTTTTTCGAGCAAACTATAGAAATCAAACCTAAATTGCATGTATCAAGTTATTCACCCACTTTAATTGATCTCTTTCGAGCATCAATCAAAGATATAAATTAGAATTAAGTTTGCAATCTTAACTCATAAATTAACTCCATGCTATATAACTCAAATTCATGGATGAACAACAATAAAACAAAGCAAGACACAAGACCACTAAATTAAATCAACACCCAACCCCATAACCATACCTCTAGATTTGGGGTTTTAGCCAAGAATCATAAAAAGGAAAGAAATTATACCTATGATATTTTCAGCCATTAATGTATTGATGATAAGCAATAATATTCAACACTCACTTCAATTTTAACCCTTTGTCAATTACAAGAGTATTTGAAAACTCCAAAACTAAGTAAAGAGTCTATTTCTCAATATCCAAAAATAAAGTAAAAACTGCAGTAGGCTAACAATGAATTATGGAAAGATTTCCTCTCTTTTGTTCTCTCTTTTGGACTATTTATAGTTTTCTCAAAAATTAGTCCAAAATTCTATGTGTGACGCACTCGGCGATGTTAGTAGGGCTCGCTCTTCTGATTCGGTGGATCGTTGTTTGTTCTTCAACTTGCCCTTCATTTGCTTTAGGCTTCATGTGTTTTAACCTTACTTGGAGAACTCAATTGAGTCAGTCTTTTCCATTCGGTGGATCGCCAATTTATCACCTTGTTTGCCCATTTAGCCTTCATTTTAACTTACGAGTCTGTTACCTTCGGTGATGGAACTTCTAGCTCACCTAATGACTTCGGCAAATCAACATTTCTACTTTGGTTTGCCGACCAACCTTGAATATTTTCAAATGTGTACTCTTACTTTGGGCGAGTTTTATCCTGTTTGGCGATCCACTTTTTTGGTTAGACGATTGTCAGCTGGGAGCTTACAATACTTTCAATGTTTTTGGCATCTTTTTCATCATTCATCTTTGTCTTGTCCTTTAGCCTTCATAGCTACAAAAAATCAAAAATATCATCAAATAAGGACATAAATAGGTATTGAGGATACTATTTATTGAACTAAAAGGACCTCAGATGAGTGGAAATCTACCACTCATCAATCTTTCGAAAGATCAAGACACTTTTGACTACGGCTCCTATCCTGTCATTTCCGGTGGAAGAAAAAGACTTTATTCTGTTTTGTGATGCTTTTCACATTCAAGTTTGGATGCTTTGTTGATGCAAGACAATGATGTTATGGCGGATGATTAAAGGCAATTGAAGGTCCATGAGAGGAACTACCCAACCTAATTTAGAGTTGGCAACAGTAGTGTTTGCACTTTAGATCTGCTTATACTATCTTTATGATGTTAAATGTCAGGTGTTCATAGATTATCGTAGTTTACAAAATGTGTTTACTCAGAAGGACTTAAATTTGAGATAGGGGTGATGGATTGAGTTTTTAAAATACTATGATGTGACTATTCAGTATCATCTGGGCAAAGCTAATGTGGTTGTAGACGCATTGAGCCGGAAGATAGTTAGCATGAGAAGTTTGGCTTGCTTGGGGTGTTTAAGCAACCCATAGAAAGAGAGATTTAGATTCTAGAATGTAAGTTCATGCAGTTGTGGATTTTAGGAAATGGTAACCCTTAACAAGGGAGATTTAGATTCTAGAATGTAAGTTCATGCGGTTGTGGATTTTAGGAAATGGTGGAGTGTTGGCAGTATTGAGGTCAAGCCCACATATATACAAAAAATCAAGGCTAAACTATTTGAGGATGAGAATTTAAAAGCCTAGGGAAAAGGTGGTGTCTGGGGAGACTCCAGATGCTACACTGGACGCAAGTGGAGTGCTTGGCTTCAAAGAGCGGATTTGTGCTCCTCAGATTGAAGACTTGGTCCAAAAAGGTATTCGATTCATCCAAGTGTAACCAAAATGTATCTAGATTTGAGGCAGCTTTATTTGTGGTCTGGGATGAAGAAGGACATATTTAAGTATGTGTCTAAGTGTCAGAACTGACAGTAGGTAAAGTATGTGCACTGGAGGCCTGCAAGATGGCTTTAAAGGATGCCCATTCCTGAGTGGAAGTGGGAAAGGATAGCCATGGACTTTCTACCGGTCTTCCTAAAATTTTGGAAAAGTATGATTCCATCTTGGTTAATTGTTGACAGGTTGAATAAATCGGTCCATTTCATTCTAGTTAAAGTAGACTATAACTCTCAACAGTTGGGTAAGATTTATGTCAAAGAGATAGTAAGGTTACACGGGATTCCCCTTTCTATCATCTGAGAAGAGGCACTCAGTTTACTTCTAAATTCTGGTGTAAGTTACATGAAACAATAGGCCCTCAGCTCATGTTTAGCACAACCTTCCATCCTAAAAAAGATGGCCAATCAGAGAGTATGATTCATGTATTGGAGGACATGTTGAGAGCATGTGTGATTGATAACCACAAAGTCACATTCCAAGACATAATCAAAATAACATTGTGGAGAAACCCCCTAGAACCTGAAAAGTCATGTACCAAAATATCTACGTAGTCTAGAATGTGGAAATGCAACCCTAAAACAACAATAGTCTAGGTCTGAAAAATGGACTAGAGAGGAATTCATAGCGGCTCGAAAGAAGCAGATCTCTCTTGGATTCAGGAAACTCTAGAGTCACAACTGATGTTGCGAAGCAGCCGTTGAAATATGCCATGTATTGAACAAACAAAGAGCAGTGCACTATCAGTACATAAAGTCCACAGTGTATTGGTAGGATCAACGTCCAACTTTAGTTATATGAAAGATGAACATGCAACTACAACTAGTTAAGCAGATTACATGCACAATAACCATGATCAACAACATTACAACAAGCCAATACGGTTTACTCATGGAACCCACACACAAACAATCACATGTACCAGACATGGTACCCGAGCCAACCATTAGTAATTTGTACCAGTGTGGTACCTGAGCCAACCATATAGATATCTCGTACCAAGCGTGGTACCCGAGCCAATCGAATATATACCAAGCATGGTACCTAAGCCAACCAAGAGAAATCATGTACCTGGCATGGTACCGAGTCAACCGTTAGTATGTACTAGGCGTGGTACGCCAGTCAACCAACAATCACATATCACAACAAATAAAAATCACACTTGTACACCCAAATAAACACATTTATTACATGCAATTGACCACAAATTAATCATTTAAGCTTATTCTCATTCTATTTCCTTAACCATACATTATATAGGTAATACTAACGAAGAATTTAGCAAGAACATATAATATAAACGGGAATCAAACAATCATCATCAGTCTCAAATCAAGTCCAGAATACTATATAGATATTGAGCTTTCCCCTTGTTATGATACCTAGCTTGTTCTTGGTCTACAAACAATCAATATAACACATAATCATGCCTAAATGGTCTAAGAGCCCATTCGGATTGACTTAAAAAGTAGCTTTTAAGTCAAAAAATAAAAAGTCAAACTTAAATGACTTTTAAGTCAAAAATTTAAAAGTAGGGGGAGTCCTACTTTTGGTTTTTAACATTTTTAAAGTCATTTTAAACTTATTTTAAGTTATTTTTAACCTTGCCAAACATTCCCAAAAGTTAAAAATGACTTAAAAGTAGGTTTGACCAACTTTTAAGCCAATCCAAACAGGCTCTAAATACACCCGAATATCCTAATCTCAAACCCCTGTCCATTATCATGATTATCTCACCCAAACCAGGATTTTTCCACCATTAAATTAAACGAAACCCTCTCATATGATCATCACCACATATTATAAGTCTCTAGAATCAAATTACTAAGTTAGGGGAGTAATTTATTTACCTTTACGGATAATTACGATGAAAATAGATGAAATTTGCCCTTTGTATCCTATTCTCTTACCCAAAATGTAATTGCCAATTAATGATCGGTTTTGAGAGATTTTCTACATAGCTGCGACTAACCCCGCTATAGCGGTGATGCTGTAATAGGATCTCTCACTATAGCGGGAATTAAATCCATCGTTATAGCAGCATGTCACCTGCTATAGAGACTTGTATGGTACAGAGACTTGAAAATCCTCCAAAATTAGCTTATTTCATAACACACCTTCAAATCTTAACGTTCCAAACCAACCCTTCTCGCAAAGTTCATTATTAGGAGTTCTGTTCATCCGAATTAACTTACGAAATCCAGCGGACTTCTTAACACCTTAACAATAAGGGATTTAGAATTTACCTATATGTTTTTACCAATCCTTTCCCCAGATTGCCCTAGACCTTACCTCACTCAGATTTCGTCCAAGCATAGCCTAGCCTGAAATTTTCAACTCTTCAAACCCAAAGTTTTCTCACCTAGTTTCTTTCACTAATAGTTCGGTCATAACGATGAGGGAGGTCGTTACAATAAATATCAGTTTACCCATCGTTCTTTCCCGAATGACCAAACAAGAAAAGATAAGTTAAATCAAGAAGACAGTAGTACCTGAATCCTCATAACAAGTAAGGGTACTTGTCCCGCATGTCCCTCTTAGTTTTACAAGTGGCTTCTTCAATCAAACAATGCTTCCAATGAACCTTCACCAACCTAATTTTCTTTGTTCTCAACTTTCGGACATCCCAATTAAGAATAGCAACCACATCTTTTTAATTCTGTAGATCCTTGTTTTGCACGACTCAATCTCATTTGATGATGTACTGTCCATCCCCATGGTATTTCTTCACCAATAATACATAGAACACTGTATGAACTCCAGAAAATTTAGGTGGTAGTGCCAATCTAAAAGCTATCAAATCCACTCCTTCAATAAATTTGAATGGGTTGATATATTGAGGGCTAAGCTTGCCCTTCTTGCCGAACCTCATCACTCATTTCATGGGTGATACTTTCAATAGAACCTACTCACCAACCCGAAAGGCCATGTCCCTGACCTTTTGATCTGCATACTCCTTTTGTCTGCTCTGAGCTACCAATAGCTTGGTCAAGATACTTCTCCCCTTTTACTGAGCTTCCCTTACCAAGTCGACGCTTAGGGGCTTCACATCACCCCCCCCCTCAAACCACCCTATGGGTGATCTATAGCCCTTCCCATAAAGTTTTTCGAATGGGCCATGTCAATACTGGTGTGATAACTATTGTTATAAGAGAATTCACACCATGGAAAAAACCAACCCAAATGGCTCCTAAAGTCAATCATACAAGCCCTTAGCATCTCTTCCAACACTTAAATTGTCCTTTTAGACTTATCATCTGTATGTTGATGAAAGGTTGTGCTAAACGTGAGTTGAATGCCCAACGCTTCATGTAACTTGCCCCAAAACTTAGAAGTAAACTGTGTACCTTAGTCTGAAATGATGGAAAGGGGCACCTCATGTAACATTACTATCTCTTTAACATAGATCTTGTCCAACTGTTGAGAATTGTAATCCACTATGACTGGAATAAAGTGGGCTGATTAGTCAACTTGTCTACAATAATCCAGATGGAATTATACTTTCCCAAAGTCTTAAGAAGACACACCACGAAGTCCATGGCTATCATTTGCCACTTTCACTCAGGAATGGGCATCCTTTGAAGTAATCCAGCAGGCCTCTGGTGCTCATATTTCACCTCCTGGCAATTTTGACACTTAAGACACATATTCAACTATGTCCTTCATCCTAGGCAACCAATAAATTTTTCTCAAATCATGGTACATTTTGGTTATGCCCGAATGGATCAAATACCGTGAGTCATGAGCCTTTTCCAACACATTCTGAATCAAGTTGTCAATCCAAGGAACACAAATCCACCCTATAAAACATAAAACTCCACCAGTGTCAAGTGTGGTGTTTGGGGCCTCTCCAAACACCACCTTGTTCCGGAGCTTGCAAAATTGCTCATCCTAAAATTGCTTGGTTTTGATTCCTCTAGGAAGGTGGGTTTAATTTCGATACTGGCCAACACCCCACCCTTTTCTAAAATCTCCAACTACATGAAATCAGATGCTAAAGATTGAATCTCCTATCCAAAGGTCATTTAGATATCCTCAAATAGGCCAAACTACCCTAAAGCGGTCAAGGCGTCTTGTACTACATTGGCCTTACCCGGATGGTACTGGATAATTACATCATAATCCTTCATCAAATCCATCCTCCTTCTCTGTCTCAGTTTCAAATCATTATGCGTGAACACATGTTGCAGGCTGCAATGATCAATGAATACTTCACACTTGACACCATAAAGATAGTGTCGACAGATCTTGAGTGCAAAAACTACCCCTGCCAACTCCAATTCATATGCTGGGTAGTTCTACTCATGGAGTTTCAATTGCCTTGAATCATAGGCTATCACATTCTTCTACTGCATTAACAAAACATCCAAACCCGAATGGGAAGCATCATAAAACACAATGAAATCCTTACCTTCCACTGGAAATTCAAGGATGGGAGACTTAGTCAAGAGTATCGTAAGCTTTTAGAAGTTCTCCTCACATTTTTCAGACCACACAAAGGGCATCTCCTTCTGAGTTAGTCTAGTCAAGTGAATATCAATGGAGGCAAAGTTCTTAACGAATCCGCGGTAGTAGCTAGCAAGGCTCACAAAGCTTTTAACCTCGGTCACAGATCTATACTGGACCCAACTCTTAATTGCCTCAATCTTTTAGGAATCTACCACCACCCTTTTTTTTCTGAAACCAACTACCCTAAGAAAGTAACTGAAGTCAACCAAAATTCACACTTTGAAAACTTTTATACAATTCATGTTTTCCCTATATACCCAGAAAAATGCAAAGGTGCTCTGCATGCTCCTCCTTACTGTTGGAATAGATAAAAATATCATATGTAAACACTATTACAAAGGAATACATAAATGGCTTAAAGACACCATTCATCAAACTCATGAAGGTCGTCGGTGCATTAGTTAACCCAAACGATATCACCAAGAACTCATAATGGTCATACTAAGTTCTGAATGTCGTCTTAGGTATATACTCCTACCTAATTTTCAACTAATGGTACCCTTATCTCAAATAAATCTTCAAAAACATTCAAGCACCCTGTAACTGGTCAAATAAATCATATATGCAAGGTAAATGATACTTATTCCTGATGGTAACCTTGTTTAACTGCTTGTAGTCTATACATATCCTCACACTACCGTCTTTCTCTTTTACAAAAAACACTGGATCACCCCCAAGATGATGCATTAGAACGAACTAACCCCTTATCTAGATCTTTTTGAAGCTGTCTTTAGCTCTCTCAATTCAGTCGGGGCCATATGATAAGGAGAAATTAAGATTGTGAGAGTGCCCAACTCCAAATCTATGCAAAAGTCAATATCTCCATCCAGAGGCATACCAGGAAGGTCTGTAAAGAATACCTCTGGAAATTTTGAAACCACTAAGATTGACTCGATTGAAGGGAAATCTTCACTAACATACCAAAAGTGAGCTTAGTAGGCTAAGCAACCACTCCCCACTAGCCTTCTAGCTCGAATAAAGGATATGATCTTTACTAGCTTTGGCATGTACACACTTTCCCACTTGAGTCTATCCCTAGCCAGAATCTCTAGAGATATTGTCTTAGAATTACAATTTAAAACAATATGATAAGGATACCACCAAATCATACCCAAGATCAGATCAAAATCCAACACAGAGCAAGAATGATACACATGGATTACTACTATAGACTTCCCAACCGGGTTGGAAACATGAATGGGGTTTATCAAGCGTATCATAAATTAGATTCAGACCCAGGTAAATTTAACAGATACCCAAGAATATTTAAATCCCGAATCAAATAAAACAAAATCCATGTGTTCATAGAAAAGAATACTACATGTGATCATTACATCGGATGCCTCAGCCTCGAACCCTCCTAGGAAGGCATAAAATTGAGCTCTATCCTTAGTCTAAGTGACACCTCCAACTGGTTTCGTCGCTCCCCTCACCATATAATTTCCTCTACCCCACGACCTCCTTGATTATTACCTCACCCACCCTGATGTCACTTGCCATTGTTGTAACACCCCGAAAATTTTTGAGCTAAGACTCGAACCATTCTTCATTGTGAGTAAGATTTTACAGAGGAATTTAAATTTTCTTAGGTGTCAAGGTCACTAGATGTAGCACCTTGAATTCCAAAAAGAATTAAAGAGAAATTCATTCAAGTCATCAATAAGTTCTTTTAAGTTTTTTTGTGTCAACTTCAAATGACCATAACTTTTAGCACATAATAAGTTAGGTGGCCCATGAGATATCAAATTGAAGATCTTTGAATCCTCTTTCCAACGCCACCGAGTTTGTTAAAATCCAAGCTCGGATGAGGAAGATATGCCTGTTTGAGTGAAGCCTCTCAAGATAGGGCCCTTCCACCTGAACTAAGAAGGGGTATTTTAGTCTTTTTCTTACCCCTATTTAGTCTAAACGTGAATTACACCCAATTAAGGGTCTAAACTGATGAGAATCAGTTTTATTCATCCCCAAAACGTTTAGGGTTTTAGAGAGAAGATTCAAGAGGAGAAACAAGTCCAAGGTTTCAAGCGTTCATCCAAGATTTCGCCAAGAACCTAGTTCTTTGAGGTATGTAAGTTTTCATAGTGTTGGGTTCATTCACCCACACTTCAATCATGTAAATTCCATCCGTAATTTCATTCTTGAGGTTGAATGATTTGAATTCTTGATGGATCTTCTTGAGGTTTTGTTCTTCATGCTTTGTTTATGGAGTTTGATGAATTCTTGAGGTGAGGACTTCGATCTTCATTCACCCACACTTTCAGGGCGCCAGCAGTGCACCAGGGTCGCCTGCCCCCACTGATTTTCCATCGTTTGCTCTGTCTAAGTCCTTTTTAAATGTATCCCTCCTATCTTACTGATTATAACTAATCAAATAATATCTAATTTTTGAGAAATCCACGTATCCAAATCGTAACTCTTGAATTCATAATTCATATTCAAGATCGAGTTAAGAGTAGAGTTCGAGAAAGTGCTTTTGAGTTATTTGAGAAGTCTTTTACAAACTTTTTAAACTTGTTTTAAGACTTGAGTACTTGAGTATAAGGATGAGGAGAGTTGAGTTTCATTTTTCAAAATAAATATATGGGAACTAAGTATTTGAAAGAGTAAATGTTTTCACATTTAAAATGAGAGGAAACATTGATTTCCAAAAGAGTTCATGAGGAGTTTTTGAGTACTATCTCTTTTAAGAGAAACCTTTTGAGTAATAATCTCAAAGTTTGAGGATGAGTAAATGTTTTTAAACATATGAGCTGATTATATTATTGGGAGTAGTATTGAGCACCGATATGGGGACGAGTTCAAACAACTCAAAGTCCTCATAAACCATGTAGCCAACGTGGGTAGAAAGGTTCATACTTTTTAGATGATTCCTTATTGATTTTTAAGCATAGCTTAGTGGATCCACTTAGTTGAGGATGTCTTATACTCTGGCAAGGTATAGGATAGTTCTGGCAGCGTGGGCGAGATACTGTATCATCACATAGCTCATAGTGATGGTTGTCGGTTATTAAATCTCCCAATTAAGAGTTATTAATGTATTTTTACATACAATTGAATTATTATTGTACTTTTATATACAATTGAGTTATTATTGTATTTTTACATGCAATTGAGTTATTATCTACTATTTTAAAAGTTTTCCTTATATGACATCTTTTATTGTTGCTTCATCCTTAGGTATCTTGAGTTGAGTATCTTGAGTCGAGTATTGTTGAGTGGAGTATCTTACCTTTGACCTGAGTATCTTATTCTTGAGTTGAGTATCCTATCCTTGAGTGGAGTTTGAGTTGAGTAGAGTGAGTTTGAGAAGAGGTAAGTATTTTTTTTTTATCAGTTCAAGCTTATGTTTATGCTTTAGAATTCCCTTTACATGCTTGTACATTCAATGTACTGACGCCATTTGGCCTGCATCTTTTTATGATGCAGATACAGGTATTTAGGGTCATCAAAAGACGCTTCGTTGATACCACTTGCAGTTCCAGTTAGCTATGGTGAGCCTCCTTGCTTCCAGGGGGTTCCACTTTTACTTTCAGTATGTTAGGATGTCGTGGGTCTTGTCCCGATAATGCTTCTGTAATAGTATAGACTTCATAGATAGTTTAGGGGTCGAGGAGTATATCATTATTTCCTTTGTTATTGTAATGTTTTGAGTCCATGAGGCATTTAACTAATACTTGTTAAATTATTTTCAGACGATTATTGGAGTTGAGTTTGAGTTAGTTTTTTTAAAAATTTATATTTTGCATCATGAGTTTTCATTTTCCTTGAGTAAGTCTTCTGCTGAGTAATGAGCCAGGCCAAGGGTTCGCTTGGGAACCAACAACGGTTCTCGAGTGCCAGTTACGTCCAAAGTGTAGGCTCGGGGCATGACAAACTTGGTATCATAGTCAGGTTTTCAAGTGTCCTAGGGTGTCTATGAAGCCATGTCAGTAGGGTCTTGTTTATGGTTGTGAGGATCCACTTCTATAAAAGAGGGACTACAAGCATTTAAGAAAAGTTTTCATTCTTTCATACTCTAAATCGTGTAGTAGAACTGTGTCATAAAGAATTTATTCTAACTTGTGTGTTCTCATATACATTCGAATACCCCGCATACTAAAGATAGTTGAAAAGTAAAGCCCAAGATCCTTATGGATGAGTTATTCTTAGCAAAATTCTTGAGGAAGTCATGAGACCGTAGAGGGGCTTGAGAGGAGCCTGTGAGTGAGTTAAACTTTGAGATTCGAAAGGATGCACTCACATTCATATGAATCGTGCGTTTGAGCTGAAATCCAGATAAACTCTTTTCTCTAAACCTTATTCAGGTGAGACCCTTATGAGATAGTTTGTTTTAGAGCTTGGGTAATATTTTCACCCTAAAAGATAGTATGAATTACGAGATTATGAGCAGTAGTAGTAAAGAGTGCCCTTAAGTTAAGAGAAAAGCACGCAGAGGTATAGAAATCTATGAAAGGGAGATAGTGATGGGGCAGATTATGTTATTGCAATCACGCACCCAGTCAATTATAAGTGATGAGTTCCTTAATGAGTAGAATAAGGAATAATAATGTTGTAGAGAGTTATTGATAGAAGGAAGAGGAATAGTTACTAGTTAGGATGAGATAGAGTATACTTGTAACCAGAATAGAGAGTAGACAGAGAGCTAAAGATTTTCTACTTGTCAGGAGGTCTTAATGGGCGAGTGTTGCTTAAATTTATCTGGTGTTCATAAGTTAATATGGTAGATGTGAGCAATTATATTGATTTTCGTGTTTGGAAATAGACACTAAACTTGAATTTGAGATGAGTTTCGTGATGAAAAGATGGAAACATGAGGGTGATGGTGTTAGTTTTGAGATCTAATCTAGTAGGTTTGACCTGAAATAGGTGAGGAGATCAAAGTGGTACCTTGCAATGAAAATTTAGTATTATGACCTATAAAGGAGAGAAATGAAGGTAGAGCAGTAAGAGTTGCACCCGAGATGGTATGTGGCCAGACGAAGTCCCAATTGAGGTTATGATTTTATGTGTGCTTAGATTGTGTAATCGAGCTTCCAATATGGGATAGGCTGGTGCGAGTGTAATTTTCCTAAAGAGTTAGATGAAGCAGCCTTAGGAGCCAATGAGAAGGGGTCAAGAGAAACATCTTAGAAAGAGGTCTTATTACCTGCTTATGGAGAGTTCGGTAGTCATGAGATAAACTTTTCCCGAGTGTTAGAGTAAAGGGGGACGTATACCAGCTTAGAGTTGATGGAATAGGTCCATAGCTTTCAAGTGTCAGCTTTAGACCTAAGGGGGAGATGATGAGATGAGAAATCAAGTCAAGTGTTGAGAATAAGATAGTGATGAGTTCAAAAGAGTATGGGAAATATCTTTTCAGAGGTCCTTTTAGTAGTGGAGTGATGTTATAAGGAGAAGGTTAATGTTCTTATCGTCATAATGATGGTGTGATAACTCCATCTAAGGTTATAAATGTGGAGGAAGAGGAGGATGAGGTTTTACTATGAGAAACAGTTAAATGAGACCCCTTAGTTGGTTCTGAGTAGCAATGCAGGAAATTCTAGTTGGTATGGCAGAGATGATGAGAGAATGAGAACTTCTTAAGGAGCTGGTTAGTAGGAGTCCATGGAGTTGTTAGAGTACTAAGCTTTAATCTGGTGTTGTTAAACATTAGGAGGTTCTTGATATGAGCCCAATGTTGATTAAATGTGGTGGTAAAGAGAAATATTCTTGGGGATGAGATTCCCCATAGAGAGTTATAGAACACGAACCTTAGGATTTTGGGTTAAGCTTGAAGATAGTAAGAGCATATCGTTAGACTCGGACCTTGGTAAGAGTAGTCATGTACCCTTATGGGAGCTATGAGTTGCAGCCAATGAGGTATGGTAATAAGAAAAGAAGAGCGTAGTTGAGGAGTGTTGCTAAGCTTAACAGCTAGCAGTCACATTACCCCGGGCAAGGTATTCCTATTCTTACTTCATGCCCAGACTTCCTTTGTTTCAGATAAGATAACTTCAGAGAGAGCGTGACTATGTTCACAACAACATAGTTCTTGACATAAGTGTTATAGGAAGTCCCAACTCTTAGTATGAATCAGTTCAGCCTATGTTAGTAGGCAAGTTCATGAGTTAGAAGAGATAGTAAGAGTAACCCCGTTCCATTCCTAGTCCAGCCATCATTCGAGGACGAATGATCCCAAGGGGGAGATATTGTAACACCCCAAATTTTTTTGAGCTAAGACTCGAACCATTCTTCGTTGTGAGTAAGATTTTATCGAGGAATTTAAATTTTCTTAGGTGTCAAGGTCAATAGATGTAGCACTTCGAGTTTCAAAAAGAACTAAAGAGAAATTCATTCAAATCATCTGTAAGTTCTTTTAAGTTTTGGGTCAACTTCAAACGACCATAACTTTTAGAACATAATGATTTAGGTGGCCCATGAGATATCAAATCTAAGATCTTTGAATCCTCTTTCCAACGCCACTGAGTTTGCTAAAATTCGATCTTAGATGAGGGATATATGACTGTTTGAGTGCAGCCACTCAAGATATGGCCTTTCCACCCAAACTAAGGAGGGGTATTTTAGTCTTTTCCTTACCCCACTTTAGTCTAAATGTGAATTACACCCAATTAAGGGTTTAAACTTATTAGAATCAATTTCATTCATCCCCAAAACATTTAGGGTTTTAGAGAGAAGATTCAAGAGGAGAAAAAAGTCCAAGGTTTCAAGCGTTCGTCCAAGATTTGGTTAAGGACCTAGTTCTTTTAGGTATGTAAGTTTTTATAGTGTTGGGTTCATTCACCCACATGCCAATCATGTAAATTCCATCTGTAATCTCATTTTTGAGGTTGAATGATTTGAATTCTTGATGGGTGTTCTTGAAGTTTGGTTCTTCGTGCTTTGTTTATGGAGTTTGATGAATTCTTAAGGTGAGGACTTCGATCTTTGAGGGTTCTTCTTGAGGAAAAGTGAGTAGATTCCCATGTACTTGTATTGGGTAATTGAATCTAAGGAAAATTTGAGGAAAACAATCGATTCAAGATGAGTTAGGGTCAGAAAACGAGAAGAAAGATTCATGGGATCATTCTAGGAGAGCGGTGGCGTGATGCACCACTGATGCGCCAGCAGTGCGCCAGAATGAGGTCTCTGAAGTTTAGAGGCTGGCACCCCACGCGAGAAGTACGTCAGGGTCACCTGCCCCTACTCTTTTTCCGTTGTTTGCTCCGTCTAAGTCGTTTAATAATGTATCCCTGCTCTCTTACTGATTATAACTAATCAAATTACATCTAATCATTGAGAAATCCGCGTACCCAAATCATAACTCTTCAATTCATAATTCAAATTCAAGATCAAGTTATGAATAGAGTTTGAGGAAATTCTTTTGAGTCATTTGAGAAGTCTTTTACAAACTTTTTTAAATTATTTTAAGACTTGAGTACTTGAGTATGAGGATGAGGATATTTGAGTTTCATTTTTCAAAAAAAATATATGGAAACTAAGTATTCGAAAGAGTAAATGTTTTCACATTTAAAATGAGAGGAAACATCGATTTTCAAAAGAGTTTTTAAGTACTATCTCTTTTAAGAGAAACCTTTTGAGTAAGAATCTCAAAGTTTGAGGATGAGGAAATGTTTTTAAACATATGAGTTGAGTTATATTATTGGGAGTAGTATTGAGTACCGATATGGGGACGAGTTCAAACAACTCAAACTCCTCATAAACCATGTAGCCAATGTGGGTAGAAAGGGTCATACTTTTTAGATGATTTCTTCTTGCATTTAAGCATAGTATAGTGGATCCACTTAGTTGAGGATGTCTTATACTCCAGTAAGGTATAGGATAGTTCTGGCAGCGTGGGCGAGACGTTGTATCATCACATAGCTCATAGTGATGGTTGTCGGTTAAAGAATCTCCCAAATAAGAGTTATTATTGTATTATTACATACAATTGAGTTATTATTGTATTTTTACATACAATTGAGTTATTATTGTATTTTTACATACAATTGAGTTATTATCTACTGTTTTAAAAGCTTTCCATATATGGCATCTTTTACTGTTGCTTTATCCTTGAGTTGAGTATCTTTGAGTTAAGTATCGTTGAGTCGAGTATCGTTGAGTTGAATATCTTACCTTTGACTTGAGTATCTTATTCTTGAGTTGAGTATCCTATCCTTGAGTGGAGTTTGAGTTGAGTTGAGTGAGTTTGAGAAGAGGTAAGTATTTTTATTTTCTATCAGTTCAAGCTTATGTTTATGCTTTACAATTTCCCTTACATGCTTGTACATTCAATGTACCGATGTCATTTGGCCTGCATCTTTTTATGATGCAGATACAGGTATTCAAGGTCATCAACAGACGCTTCGTTGATACCACTTGCAGTTTCAGTTAGCTATGGTGAGCCTTCTTGCTTCCGGAGGGTTCCACTTTTACTTTCAGTTTGTTAGGATGTCGTGGGCCTTGTCCCAATAATCCTTCTGTAAAAGTAGAGGCTTCATAGATAATTGAGTTAGGGTTTTCTTCAATTGTTATGGGTTTCCTTGATTATTGATTTAAATGATTGAATTATGATCTCTTATGCATGAATTGATGAAATACTATGATTTTATGATGATTTTCCCATGAACCCATGTAATCCTCATATTTTCAAGTTATGATCATACAATGTGGGACTTTGATTATGAAGAAAGAGTTTTATGAAATTAAGCATGTATTAATAGAATCACATGAATTTATGATGAAATCCATACCTAACCCATGTTTTCTAAATGTTGATGATTGAAAGTGGTTTGTGAACCTTGAAAGGTAAATTATGGAATTATGCATGTTCTTATGAAATCTATGCAAATGTTTTAAGGATACTTTGAGAGTAAAGTATCAATGATGTTGTTGTTGTTGTGTTACTGAAAGAATTTTCTCATAAACACATGAAAGTATGATTGTGAAAGGTTTTCTCACATAATAAGGATTCTAAGGTTGAAAGGTCTTCTCACCTAATTGAATCAAAGATTAAGAGCTATCCTAATGAAATCTAGCTTGGATTGGTTATTGAATGATACATTTCCATGGATAATGACTTAGCTTGGATTGGCGAGATGACGTGCCCTTCCATGGATAATAAGAACAAGTAAGAAATGACTATTCCGTGGGGTTTATATTTAGCATCGAGAGGATATTGAGATGAAAGTTCTCCCGTTAGTAAAGGCCGAGTTTCTAGAAGCAATCTCCTTATCCCTTACCAATGTGCCCCCATAGGATGATTGGCTAGATAGACATTAGCTAGTGGATCCACCTAAGCTAGAAGTTCATGGTCCTTACCTTGGCAAGTAGGACAACCCTTTTCGGTGTGGGAGACACCGAGGGATCATGTTATAGCTCACATGGTCTCTATGTCGGTTAAGGCTAATTCCCATAATAATAATGATCTAAGGTTACTTTAAGAAGTATCTCATATGTGTTCAAAGACTTTAATGATGTTAGCTTGCATTGACCATGTTTTATGACTTATGTTTTCTAACCCTTTTATATCATGTTTTAGCTTGGTCAATTGCATGTCATGAAATGTCCTATTTTAGCATGTTTTAAAGGTTTTATGCATAGTTATCATACTTGGTACATTGTTTTATCCTAATGCATACTCTTGCCTATATCTCCCCAAATGTAGGGTACGACAGTCAGGTTTCTCAGTTTCGTGGCTAGTGGTTGAGCTCAAGGTTCCAGAGCTTTGGTGAGTCCTCATTCTTTGAGGAAGGACTTCTATTGTTCTTAGTTTCTTTCTTGTATTTCAGTTTTGGACATGATGTATGGGCTAGGCCCAATTTCATTCGATTGTATTAGATGACTATTGAGACAAGTGTTTTACACTTCCGTTTTTCTTCTATAAAACTATTGGACTTGAAATGTTGTTTTACTTCTGTTGTTCTATTTCTTATGTTATGAATGTTAAGTGGCTTGTATAGGGTCTCTCGGGGTCCTATACGCCATGTTACATCTAGGGGGTACCCCTAGGTCATGACAAACTTGGTATCAGAGCACAAGGTTTAGAATGGTCCTAGGATGTCTCATAAGCCACGTTGAGTAAAGTCTTGTTCATGAGTGTGAAGCACGCCACATTTATGAATGAGAGGCTACAAGATGATTAGGAAACTCCACTTCTTTCATTACTCTAAATAGTGCGATAGAGTATAACTCTATAAGGTCTCTCTCCTAATCCTTATTTGATGCTCTATAGGATATGGCTACTCGAAGAGCTTATGGTAGAAGGAATGTGAGGGAGAATGCGGAACAAGAAGCTTCTCCCCAAGGTCCACAAGTTCCGGTCGATCCTTTGGCCGAGCAAGTGACTAATGCGGAGTTTAGGGCTGATTTTCAAGTGTTGGCTCAAGCCATGACGACCCAAGCCAATAGGGAGGTTGCGGTTCCCGTAAACCTAAATGTGGGTACGACGGCATCTAGAGTGACGGACTTCACTAGGATGAATCCTCCAGAGTTTCATGGTTCTAAGGTTGAGGAAGATCCTCAAGAGTTAATTGATGAGGTCTACAAGGTGTTGATGATCATGGGAGTGACGTCGTTGGAAAAGGCGGAGTTGGCCACTTATCAACTTAAAGGTGTGGCTCAAATTTGGTTCAACCAATGGAAAGAAGAGAGACCGGGGGATGCGGGTCCTCTTGATTGGGAGAAGTTTAAGGTCGCTTTTCTTGATAGGTTATTTCCCCTTAAGATGAGGGAAGCCAAGGTGCTTGAGTTTATCAACCTTCTACAAGGAAGTATGAGTGTGAGGGAATATGCTTTGAAGTTCACACAATTGTCTAAGTATGCTCTAACAATGGTTGTCGATTCAAGGGCAAGGATGAGTAAGTTCATTTCGAGTGTGTCCGAAATGGTGGTTAAAGAGTGTTGTACCGCCATTCTCATTAATGACATTGACATCTCTCGTCTCATGGTTCATGCACAACATATTGAAGAGGAGAAACTTAAGGAAAAGTCTAGGGAGACAAAGAGGGCTAAAACTGGTGATGGTAATTTCTCTTATGCAAGGTCCGATGGACATGGTCGTCCTAGATTTGGACAAAAGTTTTTCGGTCAAGGTTCCTCCAATGATCCTACTAAGTTCAACAAAGATAGGGTGTCTAACCCTAAGCCTCAAGGAGGTAATGGTAGTGGATCTTCATTGCCTATGTCTACTTGTACTAGGTGTGGAAAGAAGCACGAGGCTAAGTGCCTAGCCGGAACAGATGGTTGCTTTTGTTGTGGTAAGAGTGGTCATGAGATGAGGGATTGCCCAATGCTCACGGCTAAAGGAAGAGAGGGCAAGCAAGCTCCTCCTAGTGGTTCGGGTCCCAATGCTCCCAAGCAAAACCGATTCTATGCACTTTAGATTCGTGGTGAACAAGAGGGTTCTCCCGATGTGGTTACCAGTATGTTGAAAGTTTTCCAACTTGATATTTATAATTTACTTGATCCCGGTGCTACCTTGTCTTTTGTTACACCATATGTGGCTATGAGGTTTGATTTTTTTCCGGATGTGTTGTTAGATCCTTTTTCTATCTCTACTCCTGTTGGTGATTCTATTGTGGCTAAGAGGGTTTATAGAAAGTGTCCAGTTTCCTTGTCCCATAGAGTTACTCTTGTTGACTTGGTAGAGCTTGATATGTTAGACTTTGATGTTATCCTTGGTATGGATTGACTATACTCATGTTATGCTTTTATCGATTGTAGAACTCGTGTAGTCAAGTTTCAGTTCCCGAATGAGCCTATCCTAGAGTGGAAAGGGGGAAATTCTATGCCTAAGGGTCAGTTTGTCTCTTGTCTTAAAGCTAAAAAGATGATTTCTAAAGGTTTTTTATACCATCTAGTTAGGGTGAGGGATGTGGATTCCAAAACCCCTACTCTCGAGTTTGTCCCCGTTGTTAATGAGTTTTCGGAAGTGTTCCCAGATGAATTACCCGGTATTCCTCTCGAAAGGGAAATAGACTTCGGAATTGACCTTCTCCCTGATACACAACCTATTTCTATTCCTCCTTACCGTATGTCTCCGGCAGAGCTTAAGGAGTTGAAAGAACAAGACTTATTGGATAAGGGTTTCATCCAACCGAGTATCTCTCCATGGGGTGCTTTAGTTTTGTTCGTTAGAAAGAAAGACGGTTCTCTTCGTATCTGCATTGACAATCGTCAATTGAACAAGGTGACCATTAAGAATAGGTATCCTCTTCCAAGGCTAGATGATTTATTTGACCAACTTCAAGGAGTAAGTTATTTCTCTAAGATTGACCTTCGATCGGGTTATCACCAACTAAGGGTGAAAGAAGGTGATATTCCAAAAACGGCTTTTCAAACTCGATATGTTCATTATAAGTTTTTTGTAATGTCGTTTGGGTTGACGAATGCTCCGGTGGAATTTATGGATTTGATGAATAGGGTGTTTAAACAATACCTTGACATGTTTGTGATTGTATTCATTGATGATATATTGATCTATTCAAGAAGTTAGAATGAGCATATTGATCATTTGGAGATCTTGTTGCAAATTCTTAAGGACCAACAACTCTTTGCAAAGTTTATCAAGTGCGAGTTTTGGTTAAGGTCCGTAGCTTTTCTTGGTCACATCGTTTCAAGTAAGGGCATTGAGGTAGATCCTAAGAAGACGGATGCGGTCAAGAGTTGGCCTAGACCTCTAACCCCTTCGGATATTAGAAATTTCTTGGGTTTAGCCGGTTACTATAGAAGGTTTGTTGAGGGATTCTCTTCGACTGCCTCTCCTTTGACGACTTTGACTCAAAAGAAGGCTAAGTTCATATGTTCTGAAGCGTGTGAGAAGAGTTTCCAAGAGTTAAAGGATAGACTTACTTCCGCTCTGGTAATGACTTTACCGGAAGGGACTGATGGCTTTGTTGTTTATTGTGATGCCTCGAGAGTTGGGCTAGGGTGTGTGCTTATACAAAATGGGAAAGTTGTTGCCTATGCCTCAAGGCAACTTAAGATTCATGAGAAGAATTATCCTACCCATGACCTTGAACTAGCGGCGGTTGTTTTTGTCTTAAAGATTTGGAGGAATTATTTGTATGGTGTTCATGTAGATGTGTTTACTGACCACAAGAGTTTGCAATATGTGTTTAATCAGAAAGATCTAAATCTTTGCCAAAGAAGGTGGCTTGAGTTATTGAAAGATTATGATATGAGTGTTCTCTATCACCCCGGAAAGGCAAATGTGGTGGCGGATGCTCTTAGTCGGTTATCCATGGGTAGTGTTGCTCATATTGAGGAAGATAAGAAAGAGTTGGTTTGAGATGTTCATAGATTGGCCCGATTGGGTGTCCAGTTAGTGGACTCCACCAAGGGTGGTGTTATGGTTCACAATGGTTCCGAATCATCTTTTGTGGCGGAGGTGAAAGATAAACAAGGTCTTGATCCAAATTTGGTTGAATTAAAAGAAGCGGTGCTTAAGAAATCTGTTGAGGCCTTCTCCCAAGGGGGATATGGAGTGCTTAGATATCAAGGTCGTTTGTGCGTTCCTAATGTTGATGACTTGAGGGAACAGATCTTGTCTAAAGCCATAGTTCTCGGTATTCTATTCACCCGGGAGCCACCAAGATGTATCGTGATTTATGGGAGGTCTATTGTTGGAATGGGATGAAAAAGGATATTGCGGGATTTGTGACTAAGTGTCCTAATTATCAACAAGTGAAAGTTGAGCATTAGAAACCGGGAGGTTTATCCCAAGACATTATCATTCCTACTTGGAAGTGGGAAGATGTGAACATGGACTTTATTGTTATGTTGCCTCGCACCCAGCGACAACATGATTCGATTTGGGTTATAGTAGATCGGATGAAAAAATCGGCTCATTTTATTCCTGTCAAGGTTTCCTATTCGGCGAAGGATTATGCTAAGTTGTACTAGAGAGAAATGGTAAAGTTTCATAGAGTGCCTTTGTCCATTATTTCCGATCGTGGTACCTAATTCACTTCTCGGTTCTAGAAGTCTTTCCTAAAGGGTTAAGGTACTCGAGTTAAGCTTAGTACGACCTTTCACACCCAAATCGATGGACAAGTTGAGCGTACTATCCAAACTTTGGAAGAAATTTTAAGAGCTTGTGTGATTGATTTTAAGGGTAATTGGGATGACCATTTGTCATTGATTGAGTTTGCTTATTACAATAGCTATCACTCGAGTATTGATATGGCTCCATTTGAGGCATTATATGGTAGGAGGTGTGGATCTCCTATAGGATGGTTTGAGGTGGGTGAAGTTTCCCTAATAGGTCCTGAGTTGGTATATGAGGCCATAGAGAAAGTTCAACTTATTAGAGAAAGGTTGAAAATGGCTCAAAGTCGGCAAAAGTCATGCCGATGTAAGAAGAAAAGATCTTGAGTTTGATGTTCATGATTGGATTTACTTGAAAATCTCACCCATGAAGGGTGTAATGAGGTTTGGTAAGAAACGGAAGCTTAGTCCCCGATATATAGGCCCATATCAGATTTTGAGATATGTTGGTAAGGTTGCTTATGAACTAGATTTGCCTAATGAGTTGGCATCAGTGCATCCTGTTTTCCATGTCTCTATGTTGAAAAAGTGTCTTGGTGATCCGACATCCATAGTTCCCTTAGAAGGTTTGGGATTTAAGGAGAATCTTTCTTATGAAGAAGTTCCGGTTGAGATTTTAGACCGGCAAGTCAAGAAGTTGATAAATAAGAAAGTAGCTTCTGTGAAAGTGTTGTGGAGGAATCAATTAGTTGAGGGTGCTACTTGGGAGGACAAGGCCGATATGATGACCCGATACCCTCATCTCTTTCCTTCTGCTCCTACTCTATCTTGAGGTAATGAGTCCCTCACGGTTTGTTCTTCGTTTTGGAGTCATGTGTCTTAAATGCTTCCATGATTTCCTTACTATGCATGATTTATGAAAAGTTCATGTTTTGAGAAAATGAGTTTATTCTATTGACTCCTACATGTTTATGTGCATATGAGTATGAATTGCATGTAGATTACATGAGATGATGTTATGAGCATGTTTTTAGCTTGGAGTTGATGTTTCTTCCTCGGGTCTGTGTATTGCATGCATAATGGGCTGTTAGATTTAATTCAACCCCTCTTATAATATGTCACGACCCAGGGGTACACCCTAGATGTAACATGGCGTACTTGACCCCGAAGGGGTCTCATACAAGCCGTTAGCATATCATAACATAGGATAAAGAACAATAAAGAGTAAAACGCATTTCAACTCTTAAGAACATTTCATAAAAACAATAAAGCGGAAGTCTAGACTTGTCTCATTAACCATCTATTACAATCGAAGTCTCAAAAATAGGGTCACAGCCCTTTACAACATATCAAAATGAAAATGAAAGGATAGAAACTAGAAAGTCATCATCCGTCCTCGAACTTTGAGGACTCACCAAAACCAAGGAGAGTAGTCGATCCACGCTTTGACCAAGAAGGAAGCACACCTCAAGAACCGGTCCCTACACTTATAAAAATGTATAAAATATGGGTTAGTACAAAAATGCACTAAGTATGATAGCCATGCACAAAATAGTGAAAACATGCTAAAAAGGGACATTTCGTTCAATGCATGCCATTTGCTAAGTTAAAACATCATTTAGAAGATAATGTAGAAACATAAGTCATAACCATAAACAATTCATAAGTCATCATGTCATAAGAGAAACTTACCATGAACACCCTTAAAGCATACTTGTGCAATGTATAGACAAGATCCCATAATCTCACCCATACTAAGTAAAACTTCTTGAGTATCATTAGTTCATAACTCAACTATCTTGTTCATACTACCATAATAGGGAATAGCCTCAACCGACATAGACCATGTGAGCTAACATGGAATCTGGTGTCTACCCCACACCGAAAATGGGTTGTCCTACTTGACGAAGGTAGAACTATACTCTTAGCTTAGGTGGATCCACAAGCTAAAGACCTATGTGGGCACATAGTTATGGGATAGGGAGATTTCTTCTAGAAAACCCGACCTCTACTAACGTGAGGGCTTCCATCCCAAGATATTATTCCTAGAAACCCGGCCTCTAATAACGTGAGGGCTTCCATCTCATATCACTATCCACTCGGTGCTAAGCATACTTCCCATTGAGTTCATATCAAGCCTTGACTTAAGTTCATAATTATGGAAGAATGTCTTGACACTCAATCCAACATAACTCATACTAAAGCTCCTAGATTCAATAGGGGAGACTAGTCTTCCAACCCTAGAATCACTACATGTGACAAACCTTTCACATCATATCGTATTCATACATAAGTGTGTGCAAGAGGATAACTCCATCAACACCACAACTAGATCATAATCATGTTCACGTTACTCTCAAAGTATTCATAAACATGTATTCAATTCTCATAATCATGCATAATTCATATACTTTGCCCTTCAAGGATCATAGGTCATAATTCATCAACACATCTAGAATTACTATATTAGACATTGATAATAACCTAATTCAAGGGATTCAAGTACTTTCATGCATAATTCAACCATATTCTATCAATACCCACACTTTGGGATCCAAATTGGGAAATTAGGGAAACTCATGGATTCTTGGAGAATAAATGTTAAAAACAGTAGATAATCATCAATTTGATCATAATATAAAGCAATTAAAGCATTGAAAATGTTTTTGAAGTGAATCCATGACTTGGAGTAAACCCTAGCTTTCTTTGGGAAATTACTAGTTTGAAATTGGTTTTGGAGGGAATCCATGGATGATAGCTATCCATGGATGAAGGACTACCATACCTTGATGAATAATCCTCACGAAATTGAGTGAAAAAGCCCTCTACTTCAAACCCTATCTTGACTCTCTTATTCTTCTTCCTTGGAGTTCTAGAGAGAAGATTTTGGGGGAGGTTTTGATTTTGTTTTGGGGATTTAGAAATTGTGAAGAGATGAGTTAGTTTAATGAGTTAAAACCCTTATATAGGTGTCCTAATAACATATAAAACGATGTCCCTTAACCCTACTTAAAATAGGAAATCCCCGAAGTACCCCTCAACTAACTCCTAAAACCTGCCTACATGCATGACCTACGGCCCCCTCACCCACGGACCGTGGATGGACTCACGGCCCGTACTGGTGAAGCGTGGGTCATGGTCTGGGAGTTGCTTGCTCCAGTCCCCACCTATGGATTCCCTACCACAGAGCGTGGGTTGACCCACGAGGCGTGGGTTGACCCACGAGGTGTGGGTGCCCTCCGTGGGTCACTGCCAGGCAGTCATTCAAGGTCCTTTCCTCAAGGACCCATGGTTGGTCCTTGGGGTTTAGGCCTTGACGTTCTAACATGAAAACATGTATCTTAAGGTACGGGGAGGTACGTTTAAGGCTCTAACCCTAACGTCAAGCTTTAGCTTAGCCTATTAGTTTTATGTTAGACTCTAGTTTAGTCTACCATTTTCTGAAATGTTACATGATGTTTTGATTACGTCTTAGCTTGGAGTCGAAGTCCTCCTTGGTTGTGTGCATTAAGATGAAGTTGCATGCATGATGGGATGCTAGTTTAGAGTCCTTTCTTCTAGTGATGTCTAGAATCTCATTCGAGGACGAATGTTCCCAAGGGGGAGATAATGTGACGCCTCAGATTCAAAAAAGGGAAATATATTCATTTCGCATCCATTCGGCAAAGTATCTCGAGGACGCCAAATGACTCGGCGATCCACCGAGTAGACCGCCCTTGCCTTTTTAGCTTGATCTCTGAGCCAAGTGTTCTGTAACTTTAGGCAATCTAGATCGAGCTCACCGTTCGATTCGGTAAATCGCAAAATTCAGTCCCACATCGCCTAATTAACTTGGTCCAAGAGCTGGCTCACTGTAATTTTCGGCGAGCTAAAGTCTCACTCGGCGAGTCGCCGAGTGGCCCTTGGTGAGCTTCAGCGGGTCTCAATCTCAGTTTTTAAGTCAGGGACTTCTGGGTCTTTTCAAATTATTTTAATTCAATACCTCATCGTTTTACCCTTCACCTAAAGACTTATATAAGAGTTTTACCCCCAAAATTTCCCCAAATTAAGAGGGTTCTCTCAAATTCCTAGAAAGAAGAACAAGACTCCCTCTCAAATATTTCTCTCTCTAGAAAGCTTGAAGAAGAAGGATTGAACCTAGGGTTTCAAGTCAGGTTTCAATTCCTCCATTGAAGATAAGCAATTGACTTTAAGGTATGATAGTTTTCATCCATGAATTCCTTCCATTCATGGAGTTCCCAAATTCTCCTATTTTCAAAGTTAGAAATCCCCAATTGAGTTAGGGTTTTCTTCAATTGTCATGAGTTCTCTTGATTATTGATTTAAATGATTGAATTATGATCTCTTATGCATGAATTGATAAAATACTATGATTTTATGATGATTTCCCCATGAACCCATGTAATCCCCATGTTTTCAAGTTATGATCATACGATGTGGGATTTTGATTATGAAGAAAGATTTTTATGAAATTAAGCATGTATTGATAGAATCACATGAATTTATGATGAAATCCATATCTAACCCATGTTTTCTAAATGTTGATGATTGAAAGTGGGTTGTGAACCTTGAAAGGTAAATTATGGAATTATGCATGTTCTTATGAAATCTATGCAAATATTTTAAGGATGCTTTGAGAGTAAAGTATCAATGATGATGTTGTTATTGTGTTATTGAAAGGATTTTCTCATAAACACATGAAAGCATGATTGTGAAAGGTTTTCTCACATAATAAGGATTATAAGGTTGAAAGGTCTTCTCACCTAATTGAATCAAAGATTAAGAGCTATCCTAATGAAATCTAGCTTGATTGGTTATTGAATGATACATTTCCATGGATAATGACTTAGCTTGGATTGGCAAGATGGCGTGCCCTTCCATGGATAATAAGAAAAAGTAAGAAATGACTATTCCATGGGATTTAAGCTTAGCACCGAGAGGATATTGAGATGGAAGCTCTGCTGCTAGTAGAGATCGGGTTTCTAGAAGCAATCTCCTTATCCCTTACCTATGTGTCCCCATAGGATGATTGTCTAGATAGACATTAGCTAGTGGATCCGCCTAAGCTAGAAGTTCATGGTCCTTACCTTGGCAAGTAGGACAACCCTTTTCGGTGTGGGAGACATCGGGGGATCATGTTATAGCTCACATGGTCTCTATGTCGGTTGAGGCTAATTCCCACAATAATAATGAGCTAAGGTTACTTCAAGAAGTATCTCATATGTGTTCAAAGACTTTAATGATGTTAGCTTGCATTGACCATGTTTTATGACTTATGTTTTCTAACCCTTTTATATCATGTTTTAGCTTGGTCAATTGCATGTCATGAAATGTCCTCTTTTAGCATGTTTTAAAGATTTTATGCATAGCTATCATACTTGGTATATTGTTTTGTACTAACGCATACTCTTGCCTACATCTCCCCAAATGTAGGGTCTGACAGTCAAGTTTCTCAATTTCGTGGCTAGTGGTTGAGCTCGAGGTTCCCGAGCTTTGGTGAGTCCTCATGCTTCGAGGACGGACTTCCATTGTTCTTAGTTTCTTTCTTGTATTTCAGTTTTGGACATGATGTATGGGCTAGGCCCAATTTCATTCGATTGTATTAGATGGCTATTGAGACAAGTGTTTTAGAATTCCGCCTTTCTTCTATAAAACTATTGGACTTGAAATGTTGTTTTACTTCTTTTGTTCTATTTCTTATGTTATGAATGCTAAGTGGCTTGTATGGGGTCTCTCGGGGTCCTATACGCCATGTTACATCTAGGGGGTACCCCTGGGTCGTGACAGCCACCCCCCGCCTTCTAGAACTACAGTAGTCTACTACTTCATCAGGTTACCTATATGTTTAAAAGGGCATTATCTCTTAAAGTGACCATAATTACCATATTTAAAGCAATCTCGATAAAAAGATGGTCTACTGACAAAAGAAGAAGAAGCTCCTTGTCCACTAGGAGCCTAAGTTTGCTAAGTGGCCCCAGAATGGCCACATGTAAAACCAGTAGGGGTGAATGAATAGAATGGATTGAATACTCCCGCTGAATGGGACCTCTAAAATAAGATCCACTAAAATTATGTATACTCTTGGATTGTGTGGTCAGCATGTTAGCCTTACAAACCTATCTAACCCCTCCAACTTCTTCACATAATTAGTTACCATATTAAAGCTCTTCCCTCCAGAAGTCATATGCACCGATAAAACTTGTAACTCAATGTTCAAACCTTCCACATACAGACAAATTCTTTCCTCCTCAATGCCCAAAAGTTGGGTAGCATAACAAGACAAAGCAAAGAATTTAGCCTCATAGGCTGCAACAGACATGCTACCCTGATCAAGTGCCAGAAACTCATCCTTTTTGCGATCCCTGAGTGTACGAAACACATACTTCTCTTGAAAACAGGGGATGAAACTGGGCAAGTCAGCGGAGGCAAAACAAGTGAACAACACTCCACATGAGCCCTCCACCATTGCTCAACATCCCCTACATCTGAAAAGTAACAAACTTCACTCCATGATGATGTATAATACCTAGCTTATGCAACCCCTCGTAACGATCCAAGATAAACTAAAAAGAATCCTTATTCTCAGTACCATGAAACGACAGAGGCTTCAACTTCACAAACTTAGAACCTGTTTGGATTAGCTTAAAAAATAACTTTTTAAAGTACTGCAAGTTATTTCAAAAATAAGTAATTATGTGTTTGGATAAAAGTGTTGCAGTTGAAAAAAAAAATTATTGATATGTTTGGCAAATAAGTGTCATTAAACAACTTTTTTTTATCAAAATATTTGAAATACCCTTAAAGTTGTTAACATTATAAAAAGTTGATTAATTTAAGATTTTTATTTCTAAAAAAAATTAAAATAACTTATTATTTAAGTTAATTTTATATGCACAGCCTATTTTAAATTTAAAAAATATATAATTTTAATAGATCACATGAAAGAATTAAGATTTATTTTTAATTACATCCATAAGTACTAATATTTACCTATCGTTCACATATTTTTTATCATCACAAATTATTTATAAGAGGAATATAAATTTATTATTTAAGTTAATTTTATATGCACAACTTTTTTAAAATTTTGAAAATATATAATTTGAATAGATCACATGAAAGATGTAAGATTTCTTTTTAATTACATTCATAAGTAATAATATTTGTCTATCATTCACATATTTCTTTTTCATTACAAATTATTTATAAGAGGAATAATGAAATAAGGACAATAATATATATATATATATACACACACACACATATTCATATTTAAAAAATAGATGGTTTGGTTCAAATATTAGTATCAAAATGATAGAGAACACTTCACTAATATATATATATATATATATATATATATATATACACACACACATATATTCATATTTAAAAAATAGATGGTTTGGTTCAAATATTAGTATCAAAATGATAGAGAACACTTCCCTAATACAAAAGTGGAAATACGCAAGTAATACAAACATCAAGCATTACAAATTTCATTAGCAATCATATCACGAAGCCCTATCCAATAAGTATCACTTTGTTCTTTCATATTTTCTTCTATTTTGTTAACGTTTGAATTTGTGCCAAATTCGGAGTCAACCGATAAAATATATCTCTCATTCTCAGCCATTTGAAATGCATCATCCATATTGCATTTTTTAAAATATAAATGTGAATGGCCATACTAACAAGTACGATGTCCATTTGAGTGTCAATGTTATAGTAAGGCATATCTCACAAAACAGACCACTTTACTTTCCAAACACCAAATGTACGCGCTCTACTATACTTCAACATGAAGGATGCATATAGTTATATTTTTCAATGTGTCTACTTGGCTCTCGCAATTGTCTTGTTGCACCATGATGAAAGTCAGGAAAATGATATCTCACATTATCTCTGTCACGACCCAAAAATACAAATCGTGATGGCACCTATGTTCCAAACCGATAGGTAAGCCAACCCTATAATTTAACCAACTCGACTTAAAACGTGAAGAGGTAAGTAGCGAACAAATATCTCAAATACTAAGTCAAAAAAATAAAGTGCAGAAAAACTGACATATCACCCCAAGATTTAGTATCATGAGTACATGAGCTTCTACAATATGATACACGTCCAAAATATATGGCAAGCCTACACGTAAGAAAGACTTTGACTGAATACTAAGACAACAAAATAAATTTAGAGAAAAATAAAGGTATGGGCCACAGAATAGCCAAGCATCTCACCACAACTTCAAGGTGATCCAACTCAGACCCAAAAAGCTCCATGAAGTATGCTCATACTCAGAATCTAATCTGCACCATAAAAGAGTGCAGCAAGTGTAGTATGAATACGAAACCACATGTACCCAGTATGTATCATAGACCGAAAACAAAAAAGTAGTGATAGGAGTATATGAAAAATCATCTTTTTATTTTAGAAGTTTAGGTTACACTTATCAGCCAAGTTTCATCAAATAGGAATAATCAAATATCACGAAATGTCCAAACAGTAATGAAGCACATAATTAAACAAAAATGAAGGATGTAATGATATGAAATGCAATGCAACACCATGAAATGATATGTCTCATATTCCAAGTATTCTCTCTTAACCATATATACATGATACTTCTCAAAAATACATCGAGAGTTTGTGACCCATGGGGGACTCGGTAAACTGAACCCGCTCTTGGGTCCCAACACAGACGACCTCCACTTGCCCAACATATAATCATAAATCAATCTAAATACGGACGATCTCCACGTGTCAGACCTTTACTTATACTCAATCTCATATCAATGCATGTGCACAATATAATATCAATAAAAGGGGATGATGAAGCATCTCAATAAATCAAATGTCACTATGACATATCATCACCTCAATTATCACAAATATACGGGTTCAATGAAGAAACACAACCACACAAAAGAAACCAAGTCACTAATACATCAGTTAATGCCCATATGCTTTGACATTCTCATATTACAATCTATCATACTATAGTAATAAACTTTCCCTTTAATAACACTCGTACTCGTATCATTGCTCGCCACACCATTGGTACGAGACCCCCCATTTTTCGCTCCTACCCATTCTCTATTTCATTTTTAATCTTTAATTAGAAAATGTTCCTCAACGAAGTCTAGGAAATCTTAACATACCACAAAAATCGAACATGTGCCACCAATTCTTAAGATCTCATCTTTCCCTTTTGTAAAGCTTCTGAACATTTCCAATATATCAAATATAAGTCCATAGACACCCATATTGCTATATTAGTTCTGACTCAAAAATTGGATCAAAACGTCATCCCGCGCCACCAAATTCGAATCTAAAATTTTCTTTCAGATAATGTTCACCCATGATAAAATAAATTTGCATGCAAAGTTTTAGCTAAAACGGATTGTTATTCGACCCCCAAATAAAGATTTTGTTCTAAGAATCCTACGGCTTTATTTTCGTAATTCAGCCCAAATTTTACACGTTTCTACCCTAAAAATCCTTCTTTTTCTCCCTTTCTTTTCTTTTCTTCTACTGTTTATTTTTTTCTCGTTTCTGCGCTAACTGTTGCTACCAATAAAAGCAACAACATTATCCCTTTTTTTTTCAATTAGGCGTAGCCCCTTTTTAAATTTTTCTTATTTATTTATTTTTTCCTTTTTTTCTATATTGGGCTTGCCCTTTTATTTTCCTCTTATTATTTAATAAAACTTAAATAACTCTTAATTTATTTAAAAATTGTATCACTCATTCCCGCAAGTCATAAATCACATATAAAAGCAATGAGAAGGGTCAAAATTAGAAATACATGTAAAATTCATAAAACTATTAAGAGGGTCATTACATCATCCACCACTAAAACACACATTCATCCTCGAACGTAAAGAGAAAGATAGTACCTGGAGTATCGAATAGTTGAGAATATATTCTCTGTATGTTGGACCAGCAGCGGACCTACAGTAGGTCAAGTGGATTCATATGAACCCACTTCATTGAAAAATAACACTGTATATGTGTATTTTAATCAGTTTTTAAACTTTTGTAGGTATATATTAAATTTTTACTCCACTAGCACAAGTGTGACGCCTAGCCTAGCGGTGAAGAGAATACAATTTTTCCAGCCAACCCGAGTCTGAATCTTGCTTGCAACATTTCAGCATTAATTTGTGTTTTTAATATATAAAATGTCTAGACACTTTTATCCTTTTTACTAGGTTTAACATTTGTCCTTTTAGTTTCTTTGAAACTATAAAAAGTACAGAACCTTTTACTTTAACATTTAAAAGTCCAATAGTCAACAACTTTTATGCTTTTTGTTGTTAGTTTTTTTGAAATATATTATTGTTATTATTATATAACTTAACTAGGTAATTTGTCCGTACTTTGCGCAGTCATAAAAATTACATTGAATTTGTAAATAATCATTTACTAATATTCATACATTAAAAATAATGAAAAAAATAGGTTCTTAAAAAAATATTAGCAATATTTCAACATGAATCTGATTATTTGTCATTATCACATAACTCAAGATCCTCTAATGAATGAATTATTCAGGAAATAATAAATCATTGGTTCATTAATCAACATTAAAAGAAAAATAAAGAAGAAAATAAGAATATATATACAAAAGGCATTTCGTAAGAAAAAGAACGTTTTAAGTTGCATAGATTATACAATTGTGATATGTGTCTCAGGAAAAAAATTAAAAATTTGTTAACAGATTAAAAAAGAAATTACGCTTGAACGAGAAAGCAATTATAACTTTTGAACTTGCATAATGAATTTCTTCAATTGATAAGTGAGAAACTTCATATCTATGTAAATAGATAATATGTAAGCTTATATATAGTACTTTTAAGTTATAGAATTTTATATAGAATATCAAAACATGAATTCTTGGAACTGAGTACCATAATTATTTTCTGCACAATGAATACACCTACTATATGTGTATATGTTCAATATAACTGGAGACAATAATTTGGCAAAAACATAAACAACGGAGTTTAAAATATGTACTCAAAAACAACAATTAATATCATAAACATAAATTAATAATTGTAAAAAAACATACCAGGATCTGTAACAATAGAATGAAACAGAAAGGAAAAAATTGAGTCCACTGAATGCACAGTGTCCCCTTAAGAAAATTATTCTCCTCTAATACCCGAGGTTTAAAGAAATAGACTCTCTCAAGATGGAACAGTTTTATTCACCAGCGTATTGATACAAAAATAATGGTGTCAGTGAGCCACTCAACATGAGCAAAGTACACGAATATTTAATTGTGCAGAAGAAGAAGAAGTTCAGAATTTTTGTTGTTTTATAATGAGAGGAAATCTCTCTATTTATAGACAACAAAGAGTGGTATGAACAAATATTTATTGTGCCTTATCGGAAATGTCACAACTCTTTGGAAAAGTCACAACCCTTCGGAAAGGTCACAATCTTTCATGAAAGTCGCAACTCTTCATAAAAGTCACAACTTATCATAAAAGTCACAACTTTTCATAAAAGTCATAATTTTTCATCAAAGTCACAACTTTTCATCAAAGGGAACGGCTAGTTTTGGAAATAAAAAAGTTAAAAGGAAATCTTGGTTTGTGATGGCGTCACGTAGGCGGGCCTAGGGTTCTCTTTTTATATATATATATATATATGATATGATATGATATGATGTGATGTGATAGTAAAAAAAAAAGAATTCAACTAAAAAGGTACTAACACTATTATTCCTCAATTCTCAAAACCTTTGTCTTCTTCTTTGTTGAACGCTTGAGCCTCTCTCGCTTTCTATCCCCAAAAGCTTGAGCGATTATTTTTGTTGAAGCAAGAAGACTCTCTCCGTCTCTCAAATCTCGCATCAATAGTCAATATCCATCAAGTTTGTTTTTCCCTTTTGATTCTATTGTGTGTATGTGTGTATATATATATATATATATATATATATATATATATATATTAGGTATTATTTCTATGTATTCGTTTTTGAAATTAAGGTTATAATTATTTTGTTTAATATTTTGATTTTATTTGTGAAATATTGATTGAGGAGAAATCATTCATAGTATTTTTTTTATCTTCTTAGTTTATATTGATAAATTGAAATTCCATTTATTTAACAATTCTTTTCTTAATTACTTTCTAATTAGAATTTTAATTTGGTACAGGTTCAAAATCAAATGAAGAATTTTTTCTCTCCTAAATCCTCCAAGTTTCCACAATCAAGTTCATCCGCTCAAAATGCTCCTCGAGTGGAAGAAAACTTAAACCAATTAGAAGAAACTCATCATTAGCTAAAACCAAGGAGTAGATTTGGATTCTTTGCCAGCAGATACAAAGAAAAGAATACCCATTCGAGACTATCATCCGGATGAACGTGATGAGATTAGGTGAGCATATATCCAAAGAGGTCCTCATCAACCTCGAATTTACAAGTTTCCTCAAAGTGATATTTATGAATTTAAATGCCATTTTAATCGCACATGGTTTGAAAATATCATGATTGGTTGGAGTATAGTGTGACCAAAGATGCAGCTTATTGTTTGTATTGTTATTCATTTCAAGATGAAAGCATTCATCAAGGTGTAGGCGAAACATTTTCAAGTATAGGGTTCAATAGTTTGGCACAAAAAGAACAGATTAGATATGCATATTGTTAAGTCAAATAGTGCTCATAATCAGGCAAAGAAGAAGTGTGAAGATCTAATGTGACAAGAACAATCAATTCAAGCCGCATTTATTAAGCTATCCTATCAAACCAAGCTTGAGCACAAAATTTGTTTAAAGGTTTCACTTGAAGTGGTGAGACTTCTCTTGAATCAAGGATTGGAATTTCATGGACATCGTGAAGATGAATCATCGCTAAAAAAGGTAAATTTCTTGAAATTGTTTCATGGTATGCGAAGCGGTGTGATAAAATTAGTGAACTTGTATTGAAAAAGGCTCCAAGAAATGATCAGTTGACTTCTCATAAAATTCAAAAAGATATTGTCACTACATGTAAGCTTGAAACAATTAAAGTTATTATAGAGGATCTAAATGGTGAATTTTTTTTATTGTTAGTTGATGAATCTTGTGATATATCACGTAAGGAGAAAATGACAATTGTCTTGCGTTATGTTGATAGAGAGGGGTCTCTGGTGGAATAGTTTATAGGAATTATTTATGTTCATGATACTAGTATTTTATGTTTAAAAGAAGCAATTGTTAATTATCTTGTTCAACATTCTTTGAGTTTATCTTTTATACGGGGACAATGCTATGATGGAGCTAGCAATGTGCAAGGGCTTCTATGTGGCCTTAAGGTTTTGACTCAACAAGAAAGTAGATCAGCTCATGCAATTCATTGTTTTACTCACCAACTTCAGTTAACTCTTATTGGGGTACCAAAAAATTTCTTCAAGTCGGATAACTTGTATTGTTGGTTTCTAATGTCTTAAATGTATTGGGAGGTTCTTTTAAACGTATGAATGAACTTCGAGAATCTCAAGCAAAAAAAATTTAATATTGAAAGTGGTAAGGGATTGAATCAAGAACTTGATTTGCTAGAGCTGCCAATAATCGGTGGGGTTCACATTATAAATCTTTCAAGAACTTCATTAGTATGTTTGGCTCTATTACTGATGTTCTTGGTACTATTGTTGTTGATTCTGGATCTGTTGAAGAAAAATCTAAGGCAATAGGATATTTTAAATTTTGTCAAACATTTGAGATTGCTTTCATATTGCATTTAGTGAGAGATATTTTAGTGATCACAAATGAGCTTAATGAATCTTTACAAAAGAAAGAACAAGATATTGCAAATGTCATTCTACTTTTAAAGTGGTGAAGAAACGATTGCAAGATTTAAGGAATGAAGGATGGGATCCACTTGTCGAGAATGTGTCTACATTTTGTGTCAAGTATGATATTTTGATACCTGATGAGTTCTATGTTAATTTTGGAAGATCTCGACGTAAAGTTGTTGAGTATACTATCTTACATTACTATCGTGTGGAAGTATTTTTTAAGATTATTGATTGGCAGCTTCAAGAACTCAATGATTGTTTTAATGAGGTTAGAACATATTTGCTTATTGAAGTTGCTTGTTTGAATCCAATTGACTCATTTTCTAGTTTTGGCATCAAGAACATATTGAGAGTGGCTGAATTATATCCTGATGATTTTGGTGAAAATGTAATGGTTACTCTTAGGAATCAGCTAGAGACTTATATAGTTGATGTCCGTGATGTTGATAAAAGGTTCTCCAATCTAAAAAGGCTTGGTGATATTTCTGAAAAGCTAGTTAAGGTAAAGAAACATTTAAAAAAAAATCTTGTGTTTCGCCTTATAAAATTTGTGTTGCTCGTTGCTACTGTTACAGTTGAAAGAGCTTTCTTGGCAATGAAGTTGATCAAGAATGAATTGCAAAATCAAATGGATGATGATTTCATAAGTAAACGTATGGTGCCTTATGTAGAGAAAAGAAAATTTAATACTATTTTTTATGAGAGTATTATGAATAGGCTTCGAGAAATGAAAACTCGTAGCATAAAATTGTAATGATATATTTTAATTAATTAAAATTTGTTTTGTTTGCTTTTTTCCTTATTTATTTTTTATATCTTAAACCCACTTCGTGAAAATCTTGGGTCCGCCACTGTGTTGGACTTCAACCTTTCAAGTGGATTTCTAACCTGCCTATACATAATAACTATAAGGCCTTCCTCAAATGTTAAATTCTTGGTCGAACTCTATTGAGTCACATTGAATCAAATGACAACTATTAACACAATACTTCTTCAACATCAAAACATGGAAAATCAGATGAACAACTGATAAGTCTGGTGGCATATCCAACTCATAGTTCATTTCTCCAAAATGTAGAAGTACCTCAAACGGATAAATGAATCCAAGGTTGAGTTTGTCCTTCTTCCCAAACCTCATAACACCCTTCACAGGTGATACTTTCAATAAAAGTTTCTCTCCAATCATGAACTTTGGGTCACAAATCTTTCAATCTGTATAACTTTTTTTCTCTTGGGCTATGAGAAATCTATATTGAATCAGCTTGACCTTATCTAACAAATTTCTCAAAGATCAATGTCCTAAGGTCTAACCACGAATGCTTCAAATCAACAAATCGAAGAATAACATTTTCTATCATATAAAGCCTCAAATAGGCCTATATTTTACAAAAAGAATAACATTTTCTATCTGGATGATGAAATGGTAATTATTTTTACAAAAAAAATCTTCACTGACAAGAATTAGGCCTAATGAATTCCCAAATCAATCACACGCATATGTAATATATCCTCTAACACTTGACTAAACCCTTCAGACTAACCATCTATCTAGTATGAAAAGTTATGTTAAGCTCTACTCGAATACCAACTCGTTATACATAGACTATCAAAAAATAGATATGAACTGATTAAATCTGCCTGAAATGATGAAAATCGACATACCATGAAAACAAACTATCTTTTAAATGTAAATTCTAACCAAACTCTTTGTATGTATGAAGTCTAAACCGACCTAAAGTAAGCTTATTCGATCATTCTATCCATGATAAGTTAAATATCACTGATCTTTCTCAAAATCTTTGTCAATCATATCACAAAATCCATGGCAATTCACTCCAACTTTCACTCATGTATAGACATCTTCTGAGTCTCACCACCTAATCTCTGGTGCTTATACTTTAAATGCTAGCAGTTCAAACATCGAGAGGTATACTCTACAATGTCCCTCACCATTCGATATCACCGATAATTCTTCGAATCATAATACATTTTCACTACTCCTCAATGAATAGAATATTTAGAATTATAAGTCTCTTTCATAATTAACTTGGTCAAATCACCAACTCTTAAAAGACAAATATGATTCTTCATTCTTAAAACACATTTCGAATCTAAAATTTCAACTTTATATTCACCCTTTAACACCTTGTTTTGAATTATATTCAACTTCTAAACTTCGAACTGTCTAGCCTTGATTTAATCCACTAGAAGAGAGTGTACCTAAATATAAGCAACAATCATATCAGGATCCGAAATATCAAGTCTCATAAATCTATTAGCCAAGTATTGAACATCTATTCCACTTGCGATAAAATCAAGTTGTTCATACTAACTAACTTCAGACTCAATGCATTTGCTACTATATTTGTCTTGTTCGGGTAATACAAGATAGTAATGCCATAATCCTTAAGCAGCCATAACCATCTCCTCTGCCTCAAATTTATATCTCTCTTACTAAAAATATATTAAATACTGTGATAATTCGTAAACACCTCACATTGGAGTCCAAGTAAATAATGCCTTCAAGTTTTCAAAGATAAAAAAATTATCATGATCAACTCTAAATAATGAGTAGGACAGTTGTTCTCCTACACCTTCAACCATCTCAAAATATACGTTATTATCTTACTTTTTTACATCAAAACATTCTAAAGATTAACCCGTGAAACATTATAATACTTCGTGAACTCTTTATCTTTCATTGATAAGGTCAAAATCAAGTCTGAAGTCAACAATGTCTTAGATTTTTGAAAGCTCACCTCTCACTCCTCATATCATTGGAGAGTCAAATTCTTCTAGGTTAGTTTTGTCAATAGAAACACAATGAAATGGAAGTGATCCAAATTTCATTTGTAGTAACCGGTCAAACCCACAAAGCTCTTATCTCAAAAGGTGAAGTAGACCTATCCATATCTCTAACTATCTGAATACTCTTCTCATCTACCATAATATCATTCTTAGTCACAATAAGCTCAAAGATGTCATGAAACTGAGCTAGAACTCACACTTAGAAAAGTTTGCATAAAGTCACTCTTTCTTCAAATTATAGAGCACGATTCTCAAAGTCTATTCATGCTTCTTTGTTACGATAGTAGATTAAAATATCGTCAATGAAGATTATAACAAAAAAATTCAAATAGGGCATGGACACTCCATTAATCAACTCCATAGATGTCGTTGGGACGTTAGTCATCCCAAAACTCATAATTAAGAGCACATAATGTCATAAGAGGTCTTAAAGGCTATCTTAAAGATATCCTTCGTCCTAACCCATAATCGATAGTAATCAACTCTCAATTCAATCTTAGAGGTTACCAAAACTCCTAGACAAGTACTCAATACGCGAAATATGATATTTGTCCTTAATAATCACTTTGTTAAATTTTTTATAGTCGATGCACATCCTTCTTTTTCACAATTAAGTCTAGAAAAATTCAAGTAGAAATATTTGGTCGAATAAAATCACTTACTCAACAAGTCTTATTACTATTCTTTTAATTATGTTAGAGTGTTCCAATTAGAAGTAATATAAATGAGCTAAATTCTCAGCTCTGAGTCAATACTGAAATCAAAATCACGATCAAATGAAACACCTCTAAAAACTCTTTCATCACTAATACTGATTCTAAAGGAGAATTATCGATACTCATATCATGAATATAAGTCAAATAGGTGAGATATTCTTTCTCAATCATACATTGGTTCTTTGATAATGATATTACCTTCCTCAGATAGATAATAAGGGTGACCGACCACTTTAGTTTAAGAATACCTAACAAATCTAAGGTTATTTTCTAGGCGTAACAGTCTATAATTGCATAATATGGAAATAGTCAATATATATACTCAATGTGATATCAACATCTAGCATATCTAAAATAATTAAGTCTATCCATATATTTTATGCTACCAAATCAATAATTTAAGATCGATGTAATCGATCCACCACTAAGAACCATTTAAGGGTGTCTGAATACGTACAAACATAGAAGGAGAGTCACAAAACATATCCATATCTGAAACAAGGTACCTAAAGGAAAGTAGATCGATAGTCGAAATAAAATTATAAAAATCGAGAGCATATTAAACAATACTTGAGACAATCTTGGTTACACCAATAGAGTTAGTTATTTGTTGATATAATATTTTCAACCACCAAAATATTTTCCATGAATTGTATAGCGATCCTTTACCACTAGACACACATCTCTATGAATGTTCCCACATAGTTTCATACAAATCTTATAGCAAGTTCTACCATCTCATACTTCATCATAAATGACGACCTCTAATATTTTTGCTATTTCTCAACTTCTCATTGTAGCCTGATCATGATTACTATGCTCTTACCTAATCAATTGATCCTCGTAAGATTACATTTGATTTCATAGCATCATATTATACCCTTTTAATATTAAATTATTGATCTATTAGTGATATATCTATACCATGAGATTGTCATAATAAATACCAACAAAGTTGAAATATTTTTATCAAAATTACACCTCAAACAAGTCATTTTTACTATTCCTACCCTTCTCAATTGATATATTCAAAGTCGCAATGCTTATTACCAAGTCATCATACTAGTCATATCACAACATCTCACACTATATCACATAACATCATTAATATCACTGACATATGAATTCGAGAATGCCTCATCACTATTGGAGAGAGAATGAAACAATGGAGTTTAGATCTTAAACAAAATCACATACGCACGATAAAAAATGAAAGAATGGAAGTTTCCTAAAGTCGCATAGCCTCTCGAAGATAAGTAACAGATGTCTCCGCACTGATCTGCAAGACTCAGCTCTTGTACTCGTGAGACCGATGAACCTAGGGCACTGATACCAAATTATCACGATTCAAAAATACAAGTTGCGATGACACCTATGTTCCCAACCGATATGCAATCCAACCCAATAATTTAACCAATTTAACCTAAAACGTGAATAGGTAAGTAGCGAACAATATCTCAAATACTATAGCCTAAAAAAATAAAATACAGAAAAATTGACATACTACCCCGAGATTCAGTGTCATAAGTACATGAGCTTCTACAATATGATACAAGTCCAAAGCAAATGACAAGCCTAAACGTAAGAAAGACTTCGTCTGAATACTAAGACAACATAATAAATTCAGATATAAATAAAGATGTGGGCCGCAGAATAGCCAAGCAACTCACTACAACTTTAAGGTGATCCAACTTAGACCCAAAAAGCTCCTTGAGGTGCGCACATACTCAGAATCTAATCTACACCACAAAAGAGTGAAAAAAGTGTAGTATGAGTAGGAAACCACGTGTACCCAATATATATCATAGACCGACAACGAAGAAGTAGTGACATGAGTATATAAAAAAATTATTTTTTTATTTTACAAGTTTACATTACACTTATCAGCCAAGTTCCATCAAATATAAATAATCAAATGTCACAAAATATCCAAACAGTAATGAAGCACATAATCAAACAAGATTAAAGGATGTAATGAGATGTAATGCAATGCAACACCATGAAATGATATGTCTCTTATGTCAAATACTCTCTCTCTCAACCGTATATACACAATACTTCTCAGATATACATCGAGAGTTTGTGATTCATGGGGACTCGCGATGTCCATATACCGACACAAATGATCTCCAGGTTTCTATACGGATGATCTCAACGCACTATCATAAAATCAAACAATCTCCAGCATGGATGATCTATATATGCCCAAATTATAATCATAAATCAATCTGAATACAGATGATCTCCACGTGTCAGACCTTTACTCATACTCAATCTCATGTCAATTCATGTGCACAATATAATATTAATAAAAGGGGATGATGAAGCATCTCAATAAATCAAATGTCGCTATGATATATAATCACCTCAATTATCACAAATATACGGGTTCAATAAAGAAACACAACCACACAAAAGAAACCAAGTTACTAATACATCAACTAATGCACATATGCTTTGGCATCCTCAGATTACAATCTATCATACTATAGTAATAAATTTTCCCTTTAATAACACTAGTACTCATACCAATGCCCGTCACACCATTGGTACGAGACCCCCATCTTTCGCCCTTACCCATTGTCTGTTTCATTTTAATCTTTGATTAGAAAATATCCTTCAATGAAATCTAGGAAGTCTTAACATACCTTGAATGCCGAACACGTATCATGATCCTCAAGATTTGCCTTTTCCTTTCTTAAAGCTTCAAAATATTTCTAATCTATCAAATATGCATTATTCATTAGTAAACAAGTATGTAAACACCCATATTGCAATATTTAGTTCTGGCTCGAAAATCGGGTCCAAAAGTCATTCTGAGCCATCAAATTCGAATCTGAAATTATCTTTCAGATTATGTTCACCCATGATAAAATAAACTTATAAGCCAAATTTCAGCTAAAACGAATCGTTATTTAATCTCCAAATCAAGATTTTGTTCTAAGAATCCTAGGGCTGTATTTTCTTAATTCAATATAAATTTTACACATTTCTACAGTAAAAACTATTCATAATCACATAAAAATTTCATAGAAAAGATGAGAATAATTACCTTGATATTTTGGGATGAAATTCCTATTTTTTTCTTCTCTTTTTCCTTTTCTTTTCTCCCTTTCTTTTCTTTTTCTCCACTGCATAATTTTTTTTTGTTTCGAGTTTACGTTTGGAGAAAAAAAAAAGGGAAAAAAGAAAAGGAAAAAAAGAAGAGAAAAATAGGAATTTCATCCCAAAATATCAAGGTAATTATTATCATCTTTTCTATGAAATTTTTATGTGATTATGAACAGATTTTTAGGGTAGAAACGTGTAGAATTTATACTAAATTAAGAAATTGTAGCCCTAGGGTTCTTAGAACAAAATCTTGATTTATAGAGCGAATAACGATCTATTTTAGTTGAAATTTGGCATGCAAGTTTGTTTTTATCATGGATGAACATAATCTGAAAGAAAATTTCATATTCGAATTTGGTGGCTCGTGATGACTTTTTGACACGATTTTCGAGTTGGAACAAAATATAGAAATATGGGTGTCTTTGGACTTGTTTACTTATGAATAATGCATATCTGATAGATTGGAAATGTTCTGAAGTGTTACGAAAGGAAAAGATAAATCATGAGGATCATGATACATGTTCAGCATTCAAGGTATGTTAAGACTTCTCAGACTTTGTTGAGGGACGTTTTCTAATTAAAGATTAAAATGAAATAGACAATGGGTAAGGGAGAAATATGGGGGTCTCGTACCAATGGGGTGACGGGCATTGGTATGAGTACTAGTGTTATTAAAGGGAAAGCTTACTATTATAGTATGAATTGTAATCTGAGAATGCCAAAGCATATGGGCATTAGTTGATGTATTAGTGACTTGGTTTCTTTTGTGTGGTTGTGTTTCTTTATTGAACCCGTATATTTGTGATAATTGAGGTGACTATATGTCATAGAAATATTTGATTTATTGAGATGCTTGATCATCTCCTTTTATTGATATTATATTGTGCACATGCATTGACATGCGATTGAGTATGAGTAAAGGTCTGACACGTGGAGATTATCCGTGTTGAGATCGATTTATGATTATAAGTTGGGCACATGGATATTGTTTGTGCTGGGGATTATTTAATTTTATGATAGTGCATTGAGATCGTTCGCACAGGCACGTGGAGACTGTCTGTGTCGGTATATGGACCTCGCGAGTCTCCCATTGGTCACGAACTCTCAATGTATTTCTGAGAAGTATCGCGTGTATACAGCTGAGAGAGTACTTGACATATGAGGCATATCATTTTATGTTGTTGCATTGCATTGCATCTCATTACATCCTTCATTCTTGTTTGATTATGTGTTTCACTACAGTTTGGATATTTCGTGACATTTGATTATTCCTATTTGATGGAACTTGGTTGATAAGTGTAACGTAAACTTGTAAAATATAATGATGGTTTTTTATATACTCTTGTTACTACTTCTTCGTTATCGATCTATAATACATACTGGTACACGTAGTTTCGTATTCATACTACACTTGTTGCACTCTTTTGTGGTGCAGATTAGATTTTGAGTACAAGCACACCTCATGGAACTTTTTGGGTCTGAGTTGGATCACCTCAAAGTTGTGGTGAGCTGCTTGGCTATTCTGCGGCCCACACCTTCACTTATCTCTGAATTTATTTTGTTGTCTTAGTATTCAGACAGAGTTTTTCTTATGTTTAGGCTTGTAATTTATTTTGGACTTGTATCATATTGTAGAAGCTCATGTACTCATGACACTAAATCTTTGGGTAGTATGTTCATTTTTCTGTATTTTATTATTTTTAGACTTAGTATTTGAGATATTATTCGTTACTTACCTTTTCACGTTTTAAGTTAAATTGATTAAATTATTGAGTTGGCTTACCTATCGGTTGGGAACATAAATGTCATCACGACTTGTGTTTTTGGGTCATGATAATCTCCTTTGTATGGAGCCATATATTCCTTCATGTGTGCATATCCTGCATCCACTAAATAATATTGTTTCCTAAAGAATGTGGAAAGTTGAGTTCACTTCTACGAAGAGTCTCACCAAATATACGACTATCATGAGTTGCTCCTTCCCACCCAACCCATGCAAATTTAAAACACATATTAAAATCCACAATGGCAAGAATATTTTAAGTCATATAACGTTTACGTCCAATATAAGATACTTTGGTAACCTTGTGGAAATCTAGCTTTAACATGTGTACCATCAAGTGCTCCAATACAATTCTAAAAATATAGGCATGTAAGTAGTACTAAAAAAATATTCTAATAAATAATAATATCTCTTGCAAGTAATATTAAAAAAATTAAATTGACATGAACTAAAGAAATATAGCAAGTAATGCTAAAAAAATATAGCTAACTAAGAATTGTTACTTACCTTAAAGAAAGGCAAATATTATTCATTACATGGCTTGTGAGTCCCAACACCATCATTATAATTTAAATGTGGTTTAATAATGTCTCTTGCAAGCTTTGAAACGACTTTTAAAACACTATGAAAGTGTCTATGAACCGTCCCCCTTGACTGTTGAAAGATATCTTGTATCCTTTGATTTCCCGCTCCATGTGCACAAGTCATTAAGAGCATGCCTAACATTTCATGTATAGACACTCCACGCGTGGGTTTTAAGCCCATATTTTTTATTTAAATTTTTGAATAGATCAACAAACACCACCTTTTTTAATCGAAAAGTTTCTTAACAATGAGTTTCATTTCCCTGTAATATCTCTTGAATAAATATACATCTGGAGCGCCTTGATGTACGGCAAGGTTCTTTGCATAAGTATTTTTCGTAATACATTAAAATGTATTTACCTGCTATCCGGCATAGAGCCATCCACTCTTTCTCATTTTGCTCTCTTCTACTTTGTTCTAGTTCTTTATCTTCTTCATCTAACAAATCACTTAAATGAGGTGATATGGTAAAGTCTAATTCTTCCATTTAACTGGAAATAAGAATATCTTCAATTAATAAAAATCAAGAGTAAAAAAATTTCATTATTTCACATGTAATGACACATTTATTTTACTTACTTATAACAGTTTTGAATCCACAAATATTATTTCAATTTTACTACTTTTTACATTAGTAACACATTTATATAAATTCAATCACAACACAATAAAAATATTTATATAAATTCAAACAAGAATTTTACTATTTTATATACTTTTCATATTATTAACACATTTATATAAATTCAATCACAACATACATTTTTATATAAATTCTACACAATAAACACATATATATAAATTCAAGATAAAAAATATATTTATATAAATGCAACACAACAAACATCTATATATAAATTCAACACAACAAACAAACTTATATGAATGCAACACAACAAACACCTATATATAAATTCAACACAACGAATACATTTACATAAATTCAACACAATGTATTCATTTACATAACTAATTTTAAAAAGTTTAACCATACATCCATAATGACTAAACCATATAAAAGACAATAAATAAAGTTTATGCGTACAAGCATAATTTCAAACATAAAATAATAAAATTATTTTTTTCATAACAATACATTCTTCACACTTTCTTAAGGTATAATTAATAGTTAATACTCAATCCAAGACTTTGGAGCATCTTCAGTAGGCATCTTTAGAAACACTTGTTGAATGTCTTTTTTTAAGAAACATGTTCATAAAATAGTTATACATTTCACCCTTTTCAAAAAATAATAGGTATGCTTGCCAAAAAATTCATACACTTATCAATGTTGGGATCATCTACTGCATGAGATGTAGCAATACTTTTGTTAGACATTAACTCTACTAAAAAGTGCATATCCTCTTTCATTGATGCAACAATTGATTTTGTCTTACCTTTTTTTTAGTTGATTACTAGTTCCAATACCATCAATTGAATTTTATCTTTTTAGTGATGGCTTAGGAAACATAGTAGAATTCATATCTTGTGGATCATCTTTCATCACCCCCTTCATCATTAGGATTAATAAAGTGTTCCCTACCATCATCATCAATATCATTTATTTCTTTTTTGTTTAAATTTATCCCATTTTTAAAAAAAGTGTTCTTGATTTGCGGCACGTGTTCTTTTTTCCGTAGCAACAATATCAGAAAATAATGCATCATAGAGAAATCATATGAGCGAAAGATCTTTATTCCTAAATTTTCTATATCGAACATCCTCCCGTAACAAAAGATAAAAAATAAATTTAGGTAAATTAAAATTCAACAATGAAAGAAATAACAAAGACATATAGAATAATGTGAGAAATGTACCTTAATTTTTCGCTTCCACCAATCATCATCTGCCATAATTATATTTTTGGTGGCATCCCATCCTATACATGTATCCCCTCTCATCAATTGCTTTAAAAGAGTCCACTCGGCTTTCAAGCTATTCCAATAATTTTTCATTTATTTTTTTATAGTGTCTTTCCGTCTTTTTATTGAACTCATCGATCATATTTTTTCATCCATCTTTAGATAAATGAGTATTTGGTCTATTTTCTTTCCTAATCTCCAATTCACATAACTCTATAAATTTGAGATAGGTATCATCATCCCACTTAGCATTAGTTTGTCCCAAATTAATTTACGATATGGTGTGAGTGATCTGAAGATGAAAATTGATAAGAAAATTGAGAATAACTACTTCTATAATCTTATAATAGATGGCAAATATATACTACACACAATCAAATTATATACTACAACTAACTAAAAAAAGAGATTATTTGATACATAGTCAAAATACAAAAAACAACATTGCAACAATAAAAGAAATCAAAAAATAAAAATAAAAAGTACATAATCCAAGAAGAAAATACAGAAACCGAGAGAGAATGAAGAAAAATTTAAAATTGTTCATTCTTTTCCTGCATCTAGTTGTTGAACTGATACCATTGCAACCAAAGAAACTTAAATTAAACAAATCTAAAAGGTGCAACCAATTAGACAATATCGTTTTGGGGGTGTCAAGGGGTTGTTGACAACTTATAAATTACTAGATGCAACAACAAAAGAAATCTCTAAAAATAAAAAATACATAATCCGAAAAGAAAATACAAAAATCGAGAGAGAATGAAGAATAACTTACTTCAATGTCGATACTTTTGTCTCGTGAAAAAGAAGTGAAAACTAAAATGTTAAAGAAGAACAAGAAAACTAAGTAGGGGGAGCTTTGGAGCGTTGGAGCACCGCATCAGCAAAGAAAGTTGAGGAAAAGAGATGTTAGTGTTCTATTTCACAAGGGCAAATTTGGAATTATTTAAAAGAATTAAGGGTATAAAAAGTAATATCCTTGGTTAAACTAGAATGACTTTTAAGTTAAAAAATAAAAGTAGGGGGATCCCTACTTTTTACTTCTAACTTATTTTAAGTCATTTTTGACTTATTTAAGTTATTTTTATAATTGCCAAACACTTTCAGAAATCAAAAACTGACTTAAAAGCTGGTTTGACCAACTTTTAAGCCAATCCAAACACCCTCTTAGTCAACAACTAATGCTTAGTCCTGGTCATGACAAGGCCTAGTATAGGATAAAATAACACATCAGTACCCAAAACTTCATCTATCCTGATAGTGGTGGTAGCAATGGGATGAGCACCAGGAGCCTGAGTAGGCGAATCAGTAGGAGTGGCTCAGTACTAGCTCTCCCACTCATGGAGGCCAACACTTGATGAACGACCTTATAAGTCATAGAGGGAAGACCTGCACCCTCAACCTATGTTGCCATCTCGAGTTCAACACCCTCCTCGAAATCTACCTCCACATTCTTCTTAACATGAATCTTGGGTGGGGGAGGGGTTTGCTGGCCTCGGTCCAGCCACTGCCTAAGCTCCACCCCTGGCAGGTGTTTCTCTCCATCTACCTTTGCCCTTTCCTCTGTCTCTACCCTTTCCTCGGTCTCACACTACCAATTCTATAGCTTGAGCTGGTACTCTCACTCTGTTTCGTCTAGTGCAATTTGGATTTCTAGATACCAATTGTAAACAAGTTACGGCACGAAGAGAAAATATCCTGAAGTCATGTAGCCTCCTGAAGAAAAGTACAGACTTCGCAGTACCGTTCCACAAGAATTTACTAGATCTATTTTGATACGACGAGATCAACGAACTTAGGACTCTGATACCAACTTTGTCACGACTCAACCCGTCGCGAGAAGCACCCACACTAAATCCCTGGTGGGAGAACCAACTATTCCACTAACATGCAATATACCAAACAACTAAAAGGAAATAGTCTTTCATAAATTAAACCACAGAGTCACATTTCAAGACATAATCAACAAAACATTACGGAATAACCCCATAGAACCTGAAAGTCGTGTATTAAAATATCTACATAGCCTAAAATGTAGGGATTGCAACCCCAAAACAATAGGAGTCTAAGTCCGAAAAATAGACTAGATGGAAAAGAGGAATTCATAGCGGCTCAGACGAAGCAGCTCAAGTCGTAAAGACGTTGAAATATGCCTTGTGCTCAACAAAAAAAGAGAAAGTACAATATCAGTACACAAAATCCATAATATACTAGTAGGATCATCGGCCAACTCTAGTTGTATGAAATATGAACAAGTAACCACAACTTAGTTAAACAAATAATATACGCAATAAACTTGATCACCAACATTACAACAAGCCAACTTGATTCACTCATGGAATCCACACACAAACAATCACATGTACCAGACATGGTACCCGAGCCAATCAATAGTAATTTGTACCGGCGTGATACTTGAGCCAACCATATAGATAATCCATATCAGGTATGGTACCCGAGTCAACCGAATATGTATTAAGTGTGATACCCGAGCCAACCAAGAGATATCATGTACGAGGCATGGTGCCCAACCGTTAGTATGTACTAGACGTGGTGCCCGAGCCAACCAACAATCACACATCACAATCTTAATGAATAAAAATCACACTTGTACACTTAAGTAAACACATTCATTAAATGTGATTGACCACAAGTTAATCATTTTAGTTTATACTCCTTCGATTTTCTTAACCATACATTCTATAAATAATATTAACGAAGCAGTTATGAAGCACATATAACATAAACGGGAATCAAACAACCATCACTTACCTCAAATCAAGCATGAGTTTTCACCTTGTTGTGATATCTAGCATGTTCTTGGTCTACAAACAATCAATATAACACATAATCAGAACTAAATGGTTTAAATACACTCGAATTATATCATGATCCCAAACCCCAAACCATTCCCATAATTATCCCACCTAAACCAGCGTTTTTCCACCATTAAATTAAAGAAACCCTCCCCTATGATCATCACCACAGATTCTAAGGCTCTAGAATCGAATTACCAAGTTAGGGGAGTAGTTTACTTACCTTTACAAATGATTACGATGGTAAACATATGAAATTCGCCCTAGGTCTTCTCTGCTCTTCCCCAAAACGTAATTGCCAATTAATGACGGTTTTGGGATGTTTTCTACATTAACTGCGACTAACCCCGCTATAGCGGCCCAATTCCACTATAGCAGCGATGCTGTAGTGGGGATTAGATCCACCACTATAGCAGAGTATCACCCACTATAGCGGCCTAATTCTGCTATAGTAGCTGTTGACACCCAATTTTGACCGACCTATAACCTTTTCGAAAATGTTATTTGATTAAAACACGTATTTTTGAAACATATTTCTGTTTTAAAATTTTAATCGATTTTGTCTAAAAATTATATAATTATTTTATTTATTATATCGATAGTTAAACTCGAAATAATTAATTTCCTTATTTTATTTTAAGATTTTAAAACTAAGTTATGTTTATATAAAACATTATATTATATGTAGTATTTTATTAATTGAATAGCATCTTCTTGAGCTTCCCCCAAAATCATTTAAATTTCAGCCTATCCTATTCTAATTTCTTCCAATTGCAGCCTATTCAATTCCATTTTTATTTCGATTCTAGCCCTTACTCATTTCAATTCTAGCCTGTCCTAGTTTAATTCGTTTCAATTATAGCCATTGTTGATTGCAATTTTGGCCCACTCTTATTACAATTTTTCAAGATCTTAAAATTCATTTAATATCATCCGTCCATCCTATTTCAAAATGATTGTGGCCTTCCATCTCGCTTGATCTCAACGGCTGAGATCAAGTCCTCCAACTTTCCTATTCTAACCTAAAGACCCCTAGCCCTAAACAAACTCTCATTCACTCTTTCTCCTCTCTGAAGAAACAGATTCGCCGCCCCTCTCTATCTCCCTTTCCTCGCCGGCTCTGCCGGCTTCCCCTTCTCCGTCGTGCCTTTTCTCCTTTTTCTACCCTCTCTACTCCGCGAAGGCAGTAGCTAAGCGAGGTTAGCGACCGGTGAAAGCCAACGGAAACCAGCAGCCAGCGAGACCGGCGGACCTCCCCATTTCTCTTTTCCGGCAGTCCAGCGAGCAGTCACCAGCGATAACAGCTCTAGCTTCCCCGTCTCCGACGAGCACTCAGCAGCAGCCTCCAACGATGACAGCAGCTCCGGCAGCCTCCAGTGAGCAGCAGCCTCCAACGGCAGCAGCCGGCGAAAACCTCCAGCAACTCCAGCGAACCACCAGCCAGCGAGACCTCTCGCTCCGCACTTGTCTCCTCTCTCTCACTCCAGTCAGTGGCAAGCGACGATGGAAAATGACACGAGCAGCAACCGGCGACCACAACAGCTTGAGCCGGCGAGAACAGCAGCAAACAGCCGCTGTCCACCAGCAACAGCAGCGACCACCGGCGACTGGTGAAGCTGCCAGCGAACGGTGCAACTCCGACAACCACCAGGCGAGCCAGCGCAGGCAGTTCCGCAAACAACAACAACTCTAGCGAGGCTCCATTTTCTGGAATTTCGTACAAGACGGATCTCGACAGATCCATCCGGGTTCATTTTTGTTTAATTCCTTTATCTTCTAACAATTAGCTAAAATTCGACTATGATTTTCTGCTATCTTTTAGGAGTATATACTCTATTTGTTCCTTTTTTTATTATAACTGGATTTTCTCATGATTCAGATGCATTTGCTATAACTTACTATCGTTTTGAGGGCTACTGATTCCTTGCAATAGTTAGTTGTAAATCTAAATTCTATTGTCCACTAATCTTTGCATAGCTTCACTCCTTAATTGACTCTACATCATGTTGAAATTAGAATTATAATAATTTGATTACAATGTAGAATATTTGGGTAACTGATCGAATTGGTTTTGGAGTTTTATTATGGTAATGTGTAATTACCTATTCTCTATCTTACTGATTGGTCTGTATAATTGGTGCCTTAATATTTGCTCTTGTAGATCGATTTGATAATATTGATAACAGATGATTAATTTACCGTATTTGATTGATTTCTCTAATTGTTGAATTGGACTTATTTAAGTTGTCCTCTATGCCAATTTGCTCACTCGTATAATTACGGTAAGTTATTATAAATTTAGTAGTATTTGCGAATATTGATTTGAGTAGGCTGTAAAATTTATTCCCTTCCGTAAATAGTTATCTCTTAATTGTCCTCATACGTTAGTAATTTGGTGATCTCTTTGCTTTTATTCTTACTTGTTTATTTTTGGTAGAAAATAATTACTGATTTGGCTTTTCCTTTGAATAAAAAATAAAATAAAATCTAATTGATCCAAAATTTATTCTTGTCATATATTAGGTGCTCTCTTATTTACCTATATAAAGAGAGCTCCTCCTCACCTTTTAGGGAGAGGGAAAAATACTTTGAATAGATTGCTCTCTACTTTAAGAAAATAATTCCGGTGAATTCTAAGGAGTGCCTCTCCACTTTGTTTTGCTGTGTACGGGTCTATTTGAATTAAGTTTGTCTGCATTGCTGATAACTATATTCTGCATAATCGGTTAGTTCTACTTCACTAGTTTATTTTCGTTTTGCATCTGTGATTTTTGAATACTGGGTATGAATAAAATAATAGGGAGGCGTCCTGGTTAGTTCTCTTCATCTCCCTCTTCTGTGTGATATATTTTGTGTGGTTTGCTTAAATGATTGTGGGTCTACTTGTATGTAAACAATATTTTATTACGCATATTTGCTTTTATATGTATCCGGCTGTATGTTTCTTTTGCTTTAGCAGGGTCTTGAAATTAAAGATTCAAGACATTGAAGAGTTTGCCTGAGCGGATGGAAATAGCTTTTTTTCGTTAAATTCTAATTTCAAATCTGTATTTTTGTTTACTATTCCTTTTTATTTCGGTTTGTAATAATTTGTAGCTTTAACTTTCTCTCTATTATCTATAAAATATATTTGGGGATCGTTTAAAGGGGGGGAGGGGTTATGTGCTCTTTGCTTATCTTATTGTAAATTTTTTATGTTAGGAAGCATGCCTATAGGATTGTGATTGTTTGATAGTTTGTATTTTAATAACGTCACTCTAGATCTAACTAAAATAAAATAAAATCATTATTGCCATTTGATCACCTATTTAATCTTGTAAATCTATAATTTAAAGTTGAATATGTTTAAATAATTTAATTGATCATGACAAAGTGCTATTGGATTTGCATGACCACTTCTTAATTATAATTATAAATAATGTGTATCTGCTCCGTGTTTCACTTAATGCAACCAAAGCTCCTTTTATATAATAAATGAATAAATACGTGAATTTATTTTGTATTGAAGTATTCCGCCGATGTTACATATCATGCTTATAGGATCTAAATAATCTTTATATATATTTGGGTGTAGAAACCATGCATATAGGTTGAATAATTGTTATCTTATTCTTCGCCTAGAAA